>QKWP01000385.1:254629-275320 GCA_003550325.1 Gigaspora rosea | reverse complement strand
AGTTACAAAAGAAGCATAGAAGAATTTGGTCCAAGTTTTAGAGCTTTTTAGTTATGGTTGTATTCTGTTCTATGCATTCTATTTTTTTAATTATTAAACCAAGATACTAATTTTTGCTTGTTTTCTTATTTTTAGATATATAATTAAAAATAATTATAAAAATTAGATAGATTTAGAGCCAAAGTATAGGCTATAGACATGCTTTTTTTAAAGCAGGCTTTGGGTCCATCTATATGTCTCCTATGCAGCTCAAATTTTTTAAATTTTGATTATATATTAAGCTTTATATATTTTTTAAACTAATATATAGGTATTTTACGCTGAGTCCAGTTGACAGACGTAACTTATTTATGTATTATTTTTAAGTATATTAAAGTTATAATATATATATGTATATTATTCAAATTATAAAATAAAATATAAATATTAAATTTATTAAATTTATTTATTTTATTAAACAAACTTGTTTTATAATTTATTTCATAATTTATTTATTTTTATTAATAATTTATATATTTATTCATTGAATATTCAATGAATTATTTGGTGAATATTTTAATATTTAAATATTCATTTCGGTGAAAAATTAAATATTTGAATATTCAAATATTCAGTGAATATCGAATATACTATTCATTGAATCCAACCTCTAGCATCAATGATAATTTTTTTTGAAAATGCCGCTTTGCTGATCAAAAAAATTATCATGGTCCATAAGTCCCGAATACAAATAGCTATTCTATGTTTGTTTTATGAAATTTATTTATTTTCACCATTATATTTTTTTTTAGCCTTTGCTTCTTCGATGTTTTTTGTGCTCTTCGGCATTCTTAAAGTGGTCTTGTTGGCATTCTTATAGGTAAATCTTGCATGTTTCACCGGCGTTCTTGGTGAGCGGTCTTGTTTAATGCAATAAAAATATTTGCCTCATCCAATTTTTTTTTGCTTTTTTTTTTAATGACATTAAATTCGTGGTTGAAAGATGAACAATTCTTGCACGCCAAGTAATGTTGGCAGAAAAAAAATCTCATTACCTTACCGTCTCTATTTACAACACAATATGATTTGAGCTAGTACTTTACTGGAAATTTCAGGAGATACAACGCAAATTTTACCATTATGCATATTTAAAATAAGAAATAACTGCAAGCGAATGTAAGTTATTTTTATTTACTACTTTGATTTTTTCTTTACAAGTTTTCTATTCTAACACACCCTTATATATCAATGTTCTAATCCTATCCACTCTTGAATTTTTTTTTGAATTATTGCGACATTTACAACTTTTCAAGAATTCCCGAAGTGTGTTGAAAGTCGTCAGATTTTTTATTCAGGTAAAAAGTGTCAACCATCTGACATACTCGAGTTTAACACATTTTCTACATAAATATAAAGTAATGGTGGAAGACAGTCATCTGTTATAGCATTAATTTTGGGCTTTCTATTAGTAGGAAAATGAAACGCTTTTTTATGTTGAGTAAGAAATGCTAAGGTAGGAAAGTATCATTTGCAAGTAGAACAAGTTAATTGTGAATACATTTCCTGGGAAACGGAAGGGCAGTTTTGATCATAGCCTGGTAATTTATTTTTATCCATATACTGAAGTATATGGATAGGGCTGAGAAAGTAGCCATCTCGGTCCTTAGCAAGTGGTGGTAAGAATCTATTATTTTCTGCAAGCAAAGCTTCTACAGCTTCATTTCTCCATGAAGAACAGCATCTAACATCATCACACCTTCATATATCAAGGGAATAGCGACATATTTGACAGTGTTTATCAATCCAGTTCCACGAAATATCTAAAGGTTCATCAAAAATTAATTTTATAATCAATATAGTTTATAGCAACTTTGTGTCTGTGTATATCGTCTCTTTGCCATAAATCACGAAGTTTTTCACCAGCATAATTAAAATTGCGAAGTTCAAGATTACTGTCTGTAACATTCCCCATGGTATCGAGATGGAATCCAAAATGATCAACAGGTAAAACAATTCCTCCTAACTTTTCTGAAATAGTAGACATACTTATTTCCACCGGGTTGTAGGCTGACTGTCCTGGAGCATGAGTTCGAATAGTGAAATAATTGAGATTTAATAATTTAAACAATTTACAGTATTCTTCAATATTTTTCAGATATCTAGGATTTTTGTCGGGTCCACCATCGACTAGCAAGACCAAAATTGGTTTGAATTCATTTTTTTCTATTTTTAAAGCTTGATCAAGGTCTAGATTTTCTGACAGAGACAAAATATCTGCCATATGCATTGATAACGATGTACCTGTTATATACCACAGATTAGAATTTTCATAGTTTAGTCCCAGATGGAAATTTTGCAAATTATTTGATTTTAAAGTCGATTAAAATTAGAAAAAAAATAATTTTAGGTCAAATAACAAAATCATCATCTGGGATTGTTATATCGGGCCAGTTACGATGCAAGTACAACATACCTATTTGTTGGGACGTATAAAAGTTGAAAGTTGGCCTTTTCGTAATGAATCGCTTGAATCTTCGGGATCAATAATAAGATACACGGATGGAATTAATTTCTGCATACTACCTTTAGAGAAGTCATGGTCGGGGACGGTGACAGGTTTGTTATCTGACTGAATAGTTTTAAAGGTCCGTCCTACTGCTGGAACACCTAAAGGAACTTTTGCTTTATCATCCTGTGATATGATCACAGAATGTGAAGCAAAAGAGGTTACGAATTGTCGTGCACTTTTAACTGATGAAAGACAATAATATTCATCAATATGGTCTTTCATTTCATTTCTTGAAACAGACATTACCTGGATTGCTACGGGATGATGATGTTATTTTGCACTTAGAGAATTAATGCACCGAGGCCAGAGATACGTATCAAGACAGGAACGTGATATATAAATTTTATATCTTTCTTCCATTTCAGTTTTTAGGTGAAGGGTAGTGCGTACTTTAATTATTTCTTTTCTACTTTTTTGTGAAGCACTACTGAAGTCTACACATGAATAAAGTTGCATAGGAAGATCAGGATTTTGTTAAAGAAAAGAAGGTCACCCAGGAGAATCATAACGAATAACTTCACTGTTTTCTTCTAAAGCCTTAAGTTTTTTTGCTTGACACCTTGCTTGCGCAGCCACATGATTTTTTAAATTTTTCCTCTTTTTTTTCATCTTTAATTATTTGTTTGTTTTCTGTAATTTGAACAAGAAAATCATGACGAAGTTGTGAATCTCGTGCGATGCGATACAGATCATTTAATTCTGCAAGCTTTTCTTCAGCAGCTTTTTGTTTTTCAAGTGACGATTTTTGTGCTAATGCATTATACCATGGCTCTTCTGTATTGGTACTAGGCGACTCATCACTTTCTTCTGAATCAGATTCATAACCTTCCTGATTACTTAATGTTTTATTTCTTGAAGTAGATGAAAAAGATGTATACAAAGGTGGTCGAATAGGAGTAGCAAAGTAAGTGTTTATAATTTGTTCAAGGTCTTCTTTTTCTTTTATTCGCATTTGCTTCCATTCATTTTGTGCATCAGCAAATACAGTTTGGGCATTTAGAGATAGATTGCCTGCTGATACTACTAACTTGTATACATACACATTGCAAAACTTCTCATAAAGGATTGTGGGATTTTTGAATATATATTTTTTATTATAATGTGGAGTACTTAAAAAGGTTTGCATTGCTTATATGCCGTTTGAAATTTAGTTTAATTTTTTTAAAATGAATTTTTTGGCTTCGACAAGAAAGGAAAATAATTAGAAATGGAATAAATGTCTTCGTTTGAACGAAAATGGATCTTACCAGAGAATAGAAATTGAAGTTTTATAGCAATAGCAACAGTTTTATCTTAAGTCCGACGACATATGAAGGTGAATATTTATATATGAAAAGTCATGCATACTTTATAGATTGATAAGTTTCATGTTTTATTTAACATTTACAAATTGGAAACTTATTTTATCCCCAATTTGTTGATAGCTTTGTATGTATGTACCTCCAAAAGTATGTCACGAAATTAATAATTATGCAAAGTCAATGATAACAATTGCGTATGATGGCGTTTAAAAATAACAGGTATATGGGTTGGAGAATCTGGATCTTTGAGGTATGATGCTTTTGTTATACTTGAATTACGCCTGAAGCATCTCCTTTCCCTGAAGTAGTTATATCAGGTTTCTAAACTTTATGTGACTGAAATTAGATTCTTGTATTAACCTTAAATAGCAATTTATTCAGGTGTGGTTTTAATGCAAAGGGCTTTTCAGGTATATCGATATAATCTACAGCAGGACAGAAATGCCTATTTATTTTTCAGCCATGCAGCCCATTGTCAACAATATAATAGAAATAATTTGAATCAAAATGGCCGGAAATGAATAGGTCTTTTCGTCCTGGTCTATAGCTCTAACTAATCGGTGTTGGAAATCTTTTTAAGATCTATGTTCTTATGAAAACAAATATGTTCTCAACTTTAAAATTTATTATATCCTTTTTTAAAATTACTTATTTCAGGAAATATCGGATATTTATTCGAGTTTTTGTTTCATCCATTTTTTTTTTTGAATGATAAGAACTTCTTGATTCCTAATTTGAACATAAGATTTTCAAAACAAGTTCTAATCTAGATCAGATAAGTGCGATTTAATGAATTACTTCTTTTACAAATAACATCAATTACTGAAGATATTCAAACAATAACTCTAAAAATGATATATGATGAAAACTTGAAGCCATGATTTTATCATATACTAAATTAATCTCTATGCCATTAAAAGTTGAACCGATTGGATATTAGATCGACAAGGGATATAAGGTGAGCTAGGCTTCGACCAACATCTCTTAGTAGTATGTTCCAATTTGGATAAATCTGTCATTCGTATCTAATTATCCAAATAATTCAAATTACTCAGATATTCAGATAATCCGACAAGTATTCGGATACCAATAGTAAATGAATAGAAATGGATATCTGAATAAATTCAGATCCGGATATCCAATAGTTAGTTATTTGGATAAATGCTTATTGTGGAGTTATTATCTTTCAGGAATAGATGGGCATAATTTCTTAAATATTTTTTTTTAATATGTATCAGATGTAAGTGGGTGTATAATAGATTAGAAAATTTTATAATAAATAAAAATTACGTAATTTCTGGAAGCCCCTTACTCCATAATCATGGACTTAAGGGATAAACAAGCTAATATTACATACGGTCAGCTCATACGAGTGATACCTTCCTTGGGGAAGGAATTGATACGAAGTTTACATAAAAAGAAAAGCTCACAAAAAAGAAAGTCAACTAATATTAATATAGTCAAAGGCCAAAAGTCAACCGCTTTGTATTGTAATGCCCGAGTCTTGAAAAAGACAATACCGCTTATAGTGGATAGTGGTTCTGCAAGCAGTGTTGTTTCTTCGTATTTATTAAAAGATCTAGGAATAAAAATAAAACGACCCTCTGCCGTTAAAGTAAGAGAGCTCTTAGTGAAATATCTAACTTCCCTTTTTCAATTGGAGGAGTTGAAATTCCCGTGGATGTGGTCGTTATAGATGCTGACTCCTATAACGCAATTGTAGTAAATGATTGGTTATCCAAGGTCCAGGCAAAAATAGTCTGGAATAAATCAGAAATGACACTTACCTGGGACGGCCAAGAAATTATTGTTCCTGTTGAGTTTAAAATACTCACCTACGAGCTACTGGGGAAAAACCGGCCTACAAAAGTCTGAGAGTTGGATGAAAAAGATAATGAAAAAAATGGGAGATAAGTTGGATGCAGACTGGACAAAAAGTGAAGAAGAATTCGAAGATGAAAAATTAGAGGAAAAAATTTATAATTATTCGGGAATTAAGGATAAAAATCAAAATTACGATTACGTACCGGAACCGGAGGATTCGCCGAACCTGGTTGAGGCCCGAGAAGTAGAAGATCCTCTTTTGGACCTAACTAAATATACGACTTTACTTAAACTATAATTAAATTCGGAATCATCTATTACACTAGATGCTATTAACGTCTCGTTTACTTCCGAAGGGACTGTCACCTTTGAAAATTTGCGTAATAGCCCAAATCTTAAGTCAAATTCTACCTCACCTTGTTGATACAAATGGAAAGAATTCCCTATACCCATACCAAACCCTAATTACTTGCCTGCAATAGTATATTATGATATTAATTCTTCCTTGTCAACAGAAGAACCCATACCTTTACTGCCTCCAGATAATTTACTGGATTCGTGGGACAAAAATTCTAATTACGAGCAGAAAGCCGCTACAGATCTTCCTATATTATACGCTGAACTAGACTCAGGAGAATTTAGTGACTCCAGTGTCTCTTATTCTCAAAAAATTAAAAAGAAAGTCTCTTGTGAATCAGACGCTAATGATTCCCTAGACGAAGAAAAAAGAAAACTTAAAATAAGAAAGAAGAAAAAGAGACCACCTTCTGTACTCTACCTATACGATGTCAATGGGATTATCTATCTTAGAAAAGATAAAGTTCATATAGATCCACGTGGTTATTTATCTCAAGAAAATTTAGGAGGAAAGAGCGAACTTATCCCTGATTTGTTCGACTATTACCACGGGAAAGAGATAAACAAGAAAATATCTTTAGCATAGGAGATATTGAACCAGGCCAATATAATAAGCTGCAAGAGTTACTAGATCGGCATACAACTCTGTTTACTTGAGAAGGTGAAACCCTAGGACGCACTACCCTCGTAAAGCACCAGATTAACATAGGAGACGTGTTACCTATAAAAAAATATCCTTATTAGCATTCTCTGGCCGAAAAAAAAATTATTAAAGAAGAAATTTGCGAAATGTTAAAAAAGGGGATTATAACTCTCTGTAAAAGCCCATGGACCTCTTCTGTAGTACTAGTCCAAAAGAAGGATGGGCAAACCCGATTCTGCGTCGACTACAGGAAATTAAATTCAGTAATACAAAAAGATAATTACCCATTGCCCTGTATATGAGACTTATTGGACGCTCTTAATGGATCCTCATGGTATAGCTCATTAGAACTTGCCAGTGGGTACTGGCAAGTTGAAGTTGAAAAGGCAGACAAAATAAAAACTACTTTTACTACTCCTTTTGGGGTATTTTATTTCAATGTCATGCCCTTCGGACTGACTAATGCTCCTGCCACTTTCTAGCAACTTATGGATTACCTTTTTCAGGACCTAATCAGGGAGTGTGTAATCATTTATTTGGACGATATTAATATATACTCGAAGACCTTTGCCAAGCACATGCGCCAGTTACAAATGGTCTTTAATCGAATAAGAAAAGCCGGACTTAAACCAAAGCCCTCAAAGTACTTCTTTGGGCAATGAAAATTAAAATTCTTGGGACATGTCGTGAGTGAACGGGGTATTGCAATCAACCCTAAAAAACTAGAAGCTGTTCAAAATTTTCCGGTTCCAAGAAATTTAAGACAATTACGGGGCTTTCTAGGACTGGCCTCGTATTATCAAAAATTTATAAAAAATTTTACACGTCTAGCCAGTCTTTAAACTGATTATTAAAGAAAAACATGAAATACTAATGAACTCTCGACCAGCAAGTGGTATTTGATAAATTAAAAGAAAAACTCACCACCGCCCTAGTGTAGTGCTCCTAGGTTCGGTCCAGGTCTGGTCCAGTCTGGGTCTGGTCCAGGATCAGACCAGACTTAGACTCTAAATTTTACTAATTTCAAACTTCAGACCAGACTCAAACTCAACTATAAGTTTGGTCCGGGTCTGGTCCGAAGTCTGCAGCCCAGTCTGAGTTTGAATATAATTATATGTATTTTTTGGTGCTGAACAAGTTTACTTAGTGCATTTTGTAAGAATTAATTAGTAAAATTTTATGAATCATAAGATTTTATAAAATTTTATTAATAAAATTCTAAAAAATCTTATAATTCGCAAATTTTTATTAATTAATTCTAACAAAATGCACTAAGTAAACTTGTTCAGCACCTAAAAATGTATTAAAACGGCCTATTTGTTTTTATTTTACTTGAAATTTAGAGATTTGATGCACAATTTTGGATTTTTGATCAAAAAAGTCAAATTTTAACATCTTAACTCCAAATTTCAAGTAAAATAAAAACAACCCTGCCGAATTAATGTATTTTTAGGTGCTGAACAAGTTTACTTAGTGCATTAAGTTAGAAATAATTAGTAAAATTTTGTGAATCATAAGATTTTATAGAATTTTATTAGTAAAATTCTATAAAATCTTAAAATTCACAAATTTTATTAATTAATTCTAACAAAACTCATTAAGTAAACTTGTTCAGCATCTAAAAATATATTAAATCAGCAGGGTTGTTTTTATTTTACTTAAAATTTGGAGAAAAAATGCTTAAATTTGACTTTTTTGATCAAAAATCCAAAATTATGCATCTTTTCTCCAAATTTAAAGTAAAATAAAAACAACACTGCTGATTTAATGTATTTTTAGGTGCTGAACAAGTTTACATAGTGCATTTTGTTAGAATTAATTAATAAAATTTTGTGAATTGTAAGATTTTATAGAATTTTTACTAATAAAATTCTATAAAATATTATGATTCACAAAATTTTACTAATTATTTCTAACTTAATACACTAAATAAACTTGTACAGAACCTAAAAATATATTAAAGCAGCAGGGTTGTTTTTATTTTACTTGAATTTTGGAGAAAAGATGCTTAAATTTGGTTTTTTTGATCAAAATTCCAAAATTATGCATCTTTTCTCCAAATTTCAAGTAAAATAAAAACAACTTTGCTGATTTAATGTATTTTTAGGCGCTGAACAAGTTTACTTAGTGAGTTTTGTTAGAATTAAAAATTTGTGAATTGTAAGATTTTATAGAATTTTACTAATAAAATTCTATAAAATCTTATGATTCACAAAATTTACTAATTATTTTTAACTTAATGCACTAAGTAAACTTGTTTAGCGCCTAAAAATACATTAATTCGGCAGGGTTGTTTTTATTTTACTTGAAATTTGGAGTTAAGATGTTAAAATTTGACTTTTTTGATCAAAAATCCAAAATTGTGCATCAAGTCTCTAAATTTCAAGTAAATAAAAACAAATAGGCCGTTTTAATACATTTTTATGGACTGAACAAGTTTACTTAGTGCATTTTGTTAGAATTAATTAATAAAAATTTGTGAATTATAAGATTTTTTAGAATTTTATTAATAAAATTCTATAAAATCTTATTATTCATAAAATTTTACTAATTTATTCTAACAAAATGCACTAAGTAAACTTGTTCAGTACCAAAAAATACATATAAATATATTTGGACTCAGACCAGTCTGCAGACTTCGAACCAGACCCAGACCAGACTCAGACTTGACTAAAAAGTCTGAATATAAAAGTCTGAGTCCGGTCCAAAAATCAGACCAGACCCAGACTTGACTAAAGTCTGGTTCGAGTCCAGTCCATAGGAGCACTAGCCCTAGTGTTAGCCTATCCCAACTTTCAAGACCCTTTATACTATTCACCGATGCCTCCAATACTGCACTGAGAGCTATTTTATCTCAGAAAGATGAAAGCAGCCAAGAGAGGGTGATATTCTATGCCAGTAGAACGCTCACTACCGCTGAAAAAAATTATACGATCACAGAGAAAGAGTGTCTAGCAGTCGTCCGAGCAGTTGGATATTTCCAACCCTATTTACATGGGAGTCGTTTTGTCCTATATATGGACCACTCCGCCCTTAAGTACCTCTTCGATCTAAAACTCTCTCAGAATTGACTTGCACGATGGATTATGATCCTGATGGAATATTCGTTCACCACTGTACACTGTTCCTGAAAGCACCATATAAACGCCGATAGCTTATCTAGAATCGAAACTTAATTATAAACTGTAGTTAGTAAAGTATTCCCAATAAATTAGAAAAGTTAAATAAGAAATTAAAAATTAAATAACATAAAAGTTAAAAAAATAAAAAAAAAACTCCTCATGAATAACGAAACTTATAACGCTTACCTGGAATTCCTTAGAGATGCGGTAGCCTCTAATCATTATACTGTGAAACAAATTAAAGATTTGAAATACCAAACCCGCCATCTCATAGTAATCGAGGATTGTTTATACAAGAAGTGTTGACATGACTAATCACGACCTTCTAGGGTCCTAAAAGAAGGAAAAACAGAAGTGATTCTTTTTAGTTTTCATGACGACCCATTGGTCGGGCATTTTGGCTTTTATGCCACTTTTCAACATATTGTTGCCCAATATTACTGGCCACAAATGGGAAACAAAATAAAAAATTATATACGCTCGTGCGATGCTTGTTAACAGAAAAAGAAACCTACCACTCGAGAACCTCTTAATCCCATTAAAATAGGGAAGCCTTTTGATAGGATCGTAGGCCCACTCTCTGTGACCTCTAAAAACAATAAATATATTATAGTAGCTACGGAGTACCGTACCAAGTGGCCCAAAGCCCGAGTGGCAATCAAAGCTGATACAGAGAATGAGCTGACTTTCTTTTCAAAGAAATTATCTGCTGACACAGTAGTCCTAAAGAAATACTTTCAGACAAAGGAACTCATTTTTGTAATAAAATAGTTGCTGCTTTATGCAACAAAATGAAAATCACTCACCATACTTCTACGGCGTACAACCCCCAGACCAACGGGTTGGTCGAAAGGTTTAACAAGACATTATGTGGGTTGTTAAATAAATGTAGTAATCAATTTAAAAAAGAGTGGGATATAAGTGTCAATCCGGCACTTTTCACTTATCGAAGCACTATCCATCATACTACGGGCTACGAGCCCTTTTACTTACTGTATGGACGAAACCCGATTTACTCTCTTGAAATTGATGTTGTAATACATCAAACTCGGCCTGGTTCAGAAGAAAACCTTCAAAAACAACTCTTCTAGCGTATTGAAAGAATATTAGTGAGCTTGACAGAAGCACAACAAGAAGCTAAGAAAAAAATAGAGAAAGCGCAAGTTAAACAAAAAGAACATTATGAAAAGAGGAAGAAAATAGAATCATATGAGATCAGCAATCAAATTCTTTTATATAGGACTGATCTGGAATTGTCGTACAGTACTAAAATGGAATCTCTGAATATCAGGCCCTTTTATATCCACGATGTACTCCCATTTGGAGCATACAAATTACGCACCATTGATAGCCATGTGTTTGTCAAGAAATCCTATGGAAACCAGTTGTCGCTTTACCACCCTCATCTAAGTAGACGCGAAATTTCTCATGATTAGGTCAGCTATTCTAAAAAAAAAAATTTTTATAAAGGGAAAAAGCTGCGTAAAATCTTCCTATCTTGAAAAAAAAGTCAAATCATGAAGTTCCTGAAAATATCAAGAAAACTCTAGCCCTTTTAAAGAGCCAAGTTAAAAAGGCCGATTTGGAAGAAACTTATCTTATCTCACGAGATAATGTTATTTATATTACCGGCCAACAAACCCAAACTATTGACCTTGGAAATTCAAAATGCGAAAGCGAAGAGCGCCGCCTGCACCATAAAATGCAAGAATATATTAAGGAAATATATCGCAATAAAACTACAACTCAACGATTAAAAATTTCCAACGGGCGTATGTAGAAGAAAAATTGCTTTCGATTTGTAATCATATCTCTTTCGAATTAGTAAACCACAAAACTCAATTACCGCACTACTATAACCTCGGAGAGCTTATGGAAGCCAAGGCCTAGAACAAAAGTGTGAAAGAGCTGGTAAAACAACTAAAACCTTAACGAGCCCAAGAGATATTAGCGATAGCTCAATGGACTTACCAGTTATATACCACGAGAGGGCTATCTCATCTTTTCACTACAGAACTCATTACGCCCTACGTGCTACAACGGCTATTAAAAGCAGATTTTCTATTATTAAAAGCTAAAGCCAGTGCCGCCACTTAGAATGAAATAAAGAAATTCTAATACTTATGGATTTCGCGGGAGCTCATCCCTGGGGGGCATATGTAACGAATTAAAATTTTCAATTTTAATATTTCTTTATTAGGGCAGATTTTTTATATACATATTTTAAATTTTATTTCCTTTTCTATCTATCAAAAGCGAATTTAGTATTATCATTAAAATTATGTTGCATTTTTATATATTATACTAAAATGGAAGTGATTAGTGGCTGGGTGGCGTAGTTGTAAGCGCAATGCTGTATTTTCTGTGAAATGCTAATCTTTTAGCGTAATGCTAAAATTTTGACGATATGCCAAAAATCTCCATGTAACGCTTGATTTTTAGCGAAGCGCTAGAATTTTTGCGTAATGCTCTAAAAAGTCAAAATGTATATAAGTTTTCAAATTTTCAATAAATTCAGGCAGTTCTTGCTACTACAAAAAGTTAATGATAATAAATATACGTATCTGAATTGTAAATATTCCCAAATTCGACTTTAACTTTAATAAACCCTTTGTAACTCAATTCGACGGACTGAATTGACTTGTAACCTCGAAACGGCTTTGTTAAGACTCGAATTCCGTGTATCCAGTCTTGCTAGTTTTCCAAAATTGCTCACATAACTCATATCAGCCTACTGATAGGACTATAGAAAAGACTTTTAGTTTGGATATATGATTGATAAATGTTGTCTCTTTTAGATTCCACTGACCTCGATAGTTGATTTAGAACTCACTTTGTCCATTAAATAAACTCCCTGCACCTACAGAAAAACCCTTAACTTACCTAAGTCGATATCACCTGATCGGCGTCTGGATAGATATCGGCCTTCCAAAACTCTGTGATACCCATTTTGATCCCACCTTCGATCAAATTATATATTATTATTCTTATTGATATCATTTCATTAATATCCCCCATATTAGCATTACCAGCCTCAGCATCTTTATATTATCCTGGTGATTTAGGGATAGATCATCCCTTCACTCTCCACAAATTATATAGTTGACCTATATTATACCCTGCTCCTGTGACTTACCCAAATTAATATTTATATATCTCTCCCCATACACAGTTAGAGTTTAAATTGGCACTATTGTCTATATTGTTTTGAAGCTCTCCTATTTAACCGTTACAATATCCTTATAAAGACAAGACTCTTAAGTAAATAATCAGCATAAAATCTCAAAATCTGATTGGTCCGCCCACTGGTTCGTTTTGCTGTGGGAGTCCCATATGCTAATAATCTGAGCAATGTCAAAATATATACTTTACTAGTAATGGCAAATGACAAGGTCATAAAAATTTTTATGAAAATGACTATAAATGATATGTTATTTTAAAATGACAATGTCATTTATTATAAAAAAATTTTATACAAAACCATGGCAAAATGACAAGTCATAAAAAATATTTTTATAAATGACATTAAAATGACAAATAAATAACAGCATTACTATTATCAAAACATTACCAAAAAAATAATTATCGATAATCATAAAATTCATCACATGCCTTCAAATCAGCTGAATTCGATATTATCTATATATTTCTAAATTGGACTTTCCTTATAAATGACTCCCAAAAGTGTAATTTCAAATTATGATCGAATTAAGCTTAATCCTGGCCATTAATCAAACCATGCCCCTAGACATTATTTTGCATTTTTTATAGTTTAGCATCCATTTCTGGTTAGTGTGACTTAGTGTTCTAAATCATTAGTTGAAAAACCTACTAGTTGGCAACTTTCAACTAATCGATTTAAAAAAAAGTTAAACAACTAATCGATTTATTATCAACTGGTTCGATTACAATTAATTGCTAGTTATCAACTAGTTATTAGCTAGTTATCAACTAACTATAATTTATATTAATCAACTAAATGATATAACAGAAATCACAACCATGGATTGGTAACTAATACTTCTCACTTTGAGATGTATCTGGTGAGCATTTTTTTATTTCAACTTTGCCAGTCTTCAGTGTGTTTTACACCAACAAACAGGTTATCCTCCAAAGCATAAAGGCACTATTCTTAGTATTTAATATGAATTGCTCCGGATACCAATCATAAAGTTAGTACTTTACAGTTGTCATTTTTCATTTTCACTTATTGAAAAATGATTCGGGTAATTCTTGACGTAATATATTAATAATAATAAAAGTATGGTGCAAGACATCTATACTCAACAATCACGTGACCAAGATAATTTGCATTTTCAAACTCCTAAAACTTCTTACACAGGCATTATTTTTAAAATCTGACTAGTAACTTTGTTCTTCATGATGAGCTTTACAAAGTTTCCAGACAGATTTTTAAAATAATTTCTCTATAAAAAGTTTTAGGGTTTTAAAGTTCATAAGTTTAAGCAAAATTGAAACAATCACGTGACCAACCGTGAAGCATATGATTGGCTAAAATCAATACATTGCAAAATCCAAAATTGGCAAAATTATTTGAAATGCAAAGTGTTAAAAATATTTGATAAGTTGGGCTAGATACCTCAAGTTCACACATTATAATTTCGATTGTTAAGAGATAATAGTGCATAATATCATAATATACATATACAGTTTAAATATTTTTTTTTATTAAACCCGAGACAGCAGTTATCTGGGGACATATGGATATTTTTGACAAGACAAATATCATATGCAGATAAAAAAAAGCTTAGCTTTAAAAAGTTCCATTAGGCCACATAAAATTAATTGTTTCTCATAAGAAGTTTAAAGTGATCCACTCAGAGAAGATGATTTTTTGGTTGATATTTATAAATAAATAGTATCACCGCAGAAATTAATCATCCCTGAATCCGCCTGCCCAGCTTTTTATAAAACTTAATAAAAAGCTAACCCAAACAGGCTATGAGAAATAGCCAATTAACTTCATATGGCCTTATGTTATGCGACTATGTTATGCGATATGTTATGTGATTAAGTTATGCGAATAATATTTTGTAAACATGATAAATCAAGTTCACCTAAAACTATATATAAGTCACATGACATGCCATATTTGTAAATGTTAGTTTACAATGCCACGACTTACAAAAAGACAAAAACAAGTAAATAATTTACCAAGAAAATGAGGTCGTTTTGAGTCTCAAAATGAAATACAAGAAATTGCCGATATCCAAGAAGAATCTGTATTGATAGTACAAAATGTTGATGAATCTGTAAGCGTAAAAAAAAGGACATATACCAAGATCTCAAGAACAACAATCTGGCGACAAAACAAAAAAAAGTATCAGGAAGAAAAAACTAAATTAAATCATGTACCATTATTGATCGATGTTGAAACATTGAGTAATGTATTGTTACTTGATGTTGAAACATCAAGTAATGTATTGTTACTTGATATTGAAACATCAAGTAATGTATTGTTACTTGATGTTGAAACATCGAGTAATGTACCATTACTTGATGTTGAAACATCGAGTAATGTACCATTACTTGATGTTGAAACATTGAGTAATGGTATATTATTCGATGTTGAAATATTGAGTAATGGTACATTACTCGACGTTGAAACATCAGCAAATACATCACCATTGTAGCAGCAGCCCCAAACAACTTCTATGAATAATTTTACGCCATCTATAAGTAACATGAGATTGTATCAACGATTAGAAGAAGTTAATAGGCAATGCAAAATAACAAAATCCTCAAAAGCTAACATACCTACCTACGATCATTTACGTTTGATAAGTATAAGTAGGTTCATACAATTATTGCTGGATGGAAAAGGTAAAATGGATGCCAGCTTTCAGATTGCATGATCAGTGTGGAGTAAAGGTGATTACATGGCAAGATGTATCCAGAAGTGAGGAGAACATTACATAGAAACAGGGGAACTTTTCGCATATCAACAAGGGAAGTATGTAAAAAATAAAGGCTTGCTTGACAATGAAGAATTTAAGAATAGTTGCCAGAAATGGTTACAACAGCAAAAACCAGAGTCGCGTTCCCCTGGTGCCTTAAAATCATATATTGAAAGCTCATTATTTTTAGAAACACCAAATATTGGAAGGAGCACAATTAGTGAAAGGACATGTCAAAGATATATGCATTTGTTAAAATACAATTATAAAGAAAGAAAAAAAGGAGTTTACTACGATGGTTTTTTTAATTTTTTTTTTCTTCATTTTACGTTGATTTGGCATAAACATGTTATTCAGGTCACGAGCGATCAGATGTGGTAGAATATAGAAAAGATAGTTAAAAAGAATGTTCGAATATAAAAAAAAAATGAAAGAATTTGATGGTGACATGCTAGACATAGTATTAGAACCTTAGCTTGTGCAAGGTGAAAAAGAGTATGTACAAGTGACACATGATAAAAGCCACTTCTATGCAAATGATGGATGTCGGAGGATCTGGACTGAGGAGAACGAGAGTATTCTTCGTTCGAAATACATGGGATGGTCTATTATGGTTTCTGCTTTCCTCTGCCCATGCCATGGGTTAATGCAACTATCTAATGAACAGTTACATATAAATCCAAAAATAAAACAAAAAGAGGCTTACATTATTCGTTCTGTGCAAAAAGATGGTTACTGGAAAGCAGAACATATGTTAGAACAGGTTGGACTTTTTTTTATTTTTTTATTTTTACTTTTTTTCTTTTTCTTTTAACTCACAATATTGCAATATAAAATAACAAAGCTTCTTCAAGAAATTATGATTTTTGAAGTATTGCATTCAGGATCTATTGGCATTTTTTGTCTTGACCAGTCGACAAATCACAATGCCATGGCAGATGATGCATTAGTCGCGACAAGAATGAACCTTGGACCTGGAGGGTCACAGCCAAGGATGCATAATAGTTGGTATGTTAATAAAAATGGAAGAAAAAGACACAATCAATGACATTTCCAAACAACTACCACATACGAGAATTAAGAGGAGAACCAAAAGGCATTAAAAAAGTACTTGAAGAGCGTAACCTTTGGCCAACGGAAGGTATTTGTCTAAGATGTAAGAAGTGTTCTAAAAAAAAGAAGATAATGATCCGGAAAGATCAAATTGTTGTGCCCAAAAAATAATAGAATCACAGCCTGATTTTTGCGAGCAAAGATCACTATTAGAAGAAGCACTTGTCAATGCAGGTCACATATTCGAACGATACCTCAAATATCATTGTGAATGTAACTTTATAGAGAGATATTGGAGCTTCGTAAAACAAGAAACCAGAAAGTCCTGCTCTTATAATTATAATGACTTATTGGAAAGAATTCCTAATGTTCTTACAAGTGTTCCTCTAACAAAAATTCGCAAATTTGCTCGCAAGTTATGGCGGTACATGGATGCTTATAATAAGAGATTGGAAGGTAAAACAGCCGAATGGGCAGTTAAAAAGTATAAGTCACACCGTCACCTACCTGAAAACATTGAAGAGCTAATGGAACAAGAAAAATAATGAGAAATAGTATGATTGGCTCAATTTTTTTTTTTTGCATTACAATAAACGTCGTTCTTAGCAACAAAGTTTATCTTTTATGAACTTCACATAAAGCTACTAAGATACTTATCAAATAAGATTAGAGCCACTAAGAACTTGATTAATAGTTATTAAGTTATTTCACAGATAAGCGAAACTTAGTTGCATTCGAAATGCTAATGCTGAAACGGTTTCTTGTAGAATAGTTAACATCAGTAATCAAAGGTTGGATGGTAACCAAGTCGTGGACAGTTTCTATTTAATATAATTTACCTCTTATAACTCATAAAAATCATATTCGAAAAACCTTTGAAAAGAAAATTTTCAGAAGTAATACAGTTCGTAGATTTGATTATCGTATTACAAAACTATTGTTTAATTTAAAGGCACGTGATAAAATGATCGAAAAATTGAAACACATCACGTGATTGTCGAGTATAGATGTCTTGCACCATAGTTCATATTTATTAATGATATAATAATTTAAGCAGTTCTTTTAGTGTCACATGTTTCATTTTTTTCAATTATAATTAAATCATTCTTTTTTGTTTTATATCTATATTTGAATCGAACTTTTTTTAGATCACTATTAGATATTAGACATACCATTAAATCATAATCAATTTTACAGTATATAATCTATTATAGTAGAGCTTGGATTCATTATCTGTTTTAATATTCAATTTAACGGATATTCGACAGATTTTATTATTAATTTTAGTATACAAGTAATAACAAATCCAAGTTCTATATTGTGGTTATAATATTCTACAAAATATAGATGAACAATCTACGTCTTTTTCAAATTTCCATTATATAATAAGCGAGATGTAAAATAGTGAAACTATTAAAGGAGTGAGAGCGTATACGTTTAACTGATTTAACTCTAATAGTTACTAGGAAATAAGTTTCTGATTTACTCGAATCAAGGACTCTTTAGCTCTATACTAGCTTATTTCCTTTATTTTCCTTAAGTAAAATCAGAGGGAACCCCTTTTCATCTGTCTCTCTCTTTATTGAAGTCAAATTCATTCGCTTATATATGTTGTGCCTCAGATTGAATCCGACGCATGCACAGGTCAAAACGATGCACATCGGTATAATATCGGGTACCCGATATGTATACTATATATATATGATATGTGACCGATATGTGTAAGATATATTTATACACATACCCAATATGTGCCCAGTTCATATAGGATATCAGACACATATCGGACACATATAGTACACATATAGTATACATGCCATATACATGCCGTATATATATTGCATATATAAATTCTGTAATACATCATGTACCCGATATGTACATGATATAAAGTAACATCAAGAAAGAATAAATTCGAATATTCATATATTTTTTACAATCACCTAATTATCACTTTGCTATAACAATAATATAAAGCAATTTAATAAAAATTTTATTTTTTTTTTATTTGTTTATTATAACCAATTCTCTAACAAATCAGTTACAATTTGAATATAATATACAATCCTATAGAAAATAACTAATGAAACACTAGTGATAATACAACACTAACAAAAGCAGAAAACACCCAATGACTATAATTGTTAAAAAAAAAGAAAAAGGTCAACAAATCAGTAACAAAACACCTAAAGCAACTACAAAGCTACAATAAAGCTACACAAAAATGACCAAGAAAACTATCAATATACCCAAGATAAAATCTACAAGACCCTCCAAAACACACCAAAACAATATCAAAATCAACGACGAGACACCTTATGAGACAACCACGAACTCGCACAGAGAGCATCCAAGAAAACTGACAGGGCATTCAAAAAGAAATCTACAACAAGAGACTTTGAATCGCGCTCGAAGCAATGTTGAAATCAGAAACACCCAAAAAAACTAACAGGCACCCAAAACGAAATCTCGAAACAACATTGAAATCGGTATGAGGCCATCACAAAATCATGCGAAGAACCGAAAAAACAGAAAAACTAAAGAATAGTATTTAAAACTAGAGTGTGTCAACAAAAATATAACAAGAAAAAACACCAAACTAATGGCACCAGTGATGAATAATACACCAAAATGGTCGACACCAACGATGAAGCACTAACTAACGACTCCAACAATGCAATTCGAACGAAGAACCTAAAAAAATATAAAAGTTAGCATTCGAAATAAAAAGAATATCAACAACTAAAAAAAGCACACACCGAATGGATGACACCAACAGTGGCGAAAGAAGTGGCTTCAAAATGGACGGCACCAATGATGAAAAGGAAAGCACCAAACCAAAAGACACCAACGATGAAAGAACAGCACCAACAACAAGAGAAGCACGCCAATAAGATGGATGATAATCTGAAACTAAAAAAACAAGAATAAATATTAGTACTAAAATAATAAAAAAAAATAAATAAATAAAAAAAATTGATTAACTTATCTTTATACCCACTCCGTGTAACCAGTGATTAACACCACCGGTTGGTTATTTAAATGTAAATACAGTACTTAAAAAAAACATAATTAATTATTAATTAATAAAATAAAAAAAAGTTAAAAAATACTTAATTTAAAAAAAATTAAATAATTAAAATAAAAAACTATTAAATTAAAATAAAAAAAATTTTTAAAATAAAAATTAAAAATAAAATAATAAAATAATAATTTAAAAATAAAAAAAATTAAAAATTATTTAAATAAAAATAAAAAAAAAAAGCGAATTATATTATCTGATTTATGATAATTATTTAAAAAATATTCTAAAAAAAAAAAACGGTATCTTTAAATGTATGCGCATACTTACTTTGATAAGTTTTAAGCATAATTTAAAAAATATGGTAATTTAAAAAAAATCGAAAATAAAAGATAAAAAAATTAATTTAAAAAAAAGAATTTTACTAACTATAACCGACGGTGATCATCACCGGTATATAATTTACCAATAAATTTGCAAGATCAGGTGTAATGTGCAAATCAGTTTGTGTAACATAAATAAAAATTTTATTTTTAAAAAATGCTAATATCTCAAGAATTCATCTATGAAACTACCTTCGACATTCTAACAAAAAAAATTCCTTGCTAAATTTTGCATATATTAGACACCCTGCTAAAATCCCAGGCCTCGCCCTAATCCTAAAGTAAATGAAATTAACTTTTTTGTTTTATCTTTATTGGTTAATTACATACTGGTGATGATCACTGCCGGTTATACGTAGTTAAATTCAAAAAAAAAATACAAATTTAAAAAAAAATTAAAAAAAATAAAAAAAAGTGAAACAATTAAAAAAAAATTTAAAATAAAAATAAAAAAAAAAACAAAAAATCGAATTAAATAAAAAAAAAATTTAAAATAAAAAAAAAAATTAAAATAAAAAAA
>QKWP01000385.1:186002-221769 GCA_003550325.1 Gigaspora rosea | reverse complement strand
GACATTGTCCCGCCGATTTTTCAGGGACGCGGACAGTCCGGGACGGGACGTCCGGGACATGTCCGCAATAATGTCCCAACATGATGGACATGTCCGCCGTGTAAAACCAATCAAATTGCGGAATTATACGAATTTTATTGGTTGATGATCACGTGTTTAGTCGCCAAATGTCCGGGACAAAAAAAATTCTGGGCGGACATGTCCCGGACGTTAATAATTAATAATAAAAAAACAAAATAAATAAAAAAAATAAAAAAAATAAAAAAAAAAAACAAAAAATTAAAATATAAAAAAAATTAACAAAAAAAAAAGATAAAATTAATAATAAAAAAACATGTTTATTTATTTATCGGTTTGTTTTGTTTATTGTTTTTCTCATGTTCTTACCGGCAGGTAAGTATCATAGTTATAATTTTGGAAATTATCACAGATTATAATAGGCAACGCCTATTATAATCTGTGATGATTATACTTTTTAAAAATTTGCACAGATTTTTTGGCAAAAAATCAGCGAAAAACTGCAAAAATCTAAAATTTGAAGATCTTTGCAATTTTTTAAACAAGATTCTGCACTTATTTGATAAATTTGAAGATCACTACAGATTATTAATTTTACGATTCTATTATAATCTGCGAATATTATACTTTTTAAATATTTTGGCAAAAAATCTGCAAAAATCTAAATTTTGATGATCTTTGCAATTTTTTAAACAAAATTCTGCACTTATTTGATAAATTGGAATATTACTGCAGATTATTAATGTTTTTATTTTTCTGATGTGTAGTGTTCCAAATTGTTAGTTGAAAAACCAACTAGCTAGCAACTTTTCAACTAATCGATTTAAAAAAAAATTTAACAATTAATTAATTTATTATCAACTGGTTCGATTACAATTAATTGTTAGTTATCAACTTAGTTATCAGCTAACTATAATTTATATTAATCAACTATTATTATTAATCATAATACTATAACAGATATCACAACCATTGATTGGTAACTAATAATACCTTGCCAGTTTTCAATGTGTTTTACACCAACTAGGTATCCTCCAAAACATAAAGGCACTATTCTTCGGAGTATATAGCAAATATGTAGTGTATAATTGATAAAGTATGTATAGTAGAAATTAAGATGGTATGTATATTTCATAAAAGATATTCTTTAAAAAATTTTATCTATAACCTATACCAACCCTTACATGAAAAAGAACAATATTAGCACTCACCCTAACCCTAACTATTAAAAGGAGATTACTTATAAAAGATAAATTTTATAAGTATTGCTAACCATACATACATTTGTAAATTTTGTGCTTATATCTATACGTACATTACTTAGATACGGGTTTATACAACACATATTTCTGTAATACTCTATTTTTCGCATATAATATGAATTGCTCCGGGTGCCAATCATAGAGTCAGTACTTTACAGTTGTCATTTTTTCAATTTTCACTGATTGAAAAATGATTCGGGCGATTCTTGACGTAACAGATTACTGTAATATTAATAATAAACGTAGTTCATATTTATTAACGATATTAGTAATTTAAGTAGCTCTTTTAGTGTCACATGTTTCATTTTTTTCAATTATACTTGAACCGTTCTTTTTTTTGTTTTATATATTATATTTTGAATTGACCTTTTTTTAAAATCGCTACTAGATATTAGACCTACCATTAAATGATAGGTTAGATTTAATCATTTTTAATCAATTTTATTTAAGTAGCTCTTTTAGTGTCACATGTTTCATTTTTTCATATATTATATTTGAATCGACCTTTTTTAGACCTACCATTAAAGATAGGTTAGATTTAACCGTTTTTAATCAATTTTATTTAAGTAGCTCTTTTAGTGTCACATGCTTCATTTTTTTCAATTATACTTGAACCTAAAGATGGGTTTCATGTTGGAAATTATCATTACTAAGTTATAATTTTTAAATATGAAATATTTTTTGTAATATCAACTATACAACTTACAACTAAACAACTAAACAACTAATCGATTATTTGGTCACGTGATCTCATCTCCGTAATCGAACAAATCGATTGAAAAAAATTTTAACTCGGAACACTAATGAGCTGTCGATGAAACATACTGTCGACAAAATGAGCTTATCTATAAATTAAGTAAATATAAACTTGTCGGTAAAATGAAACAGGGTGTCTTTATACGAACCCATAATAAATTATAGTATAATACATACATGTTAATTAGATAACGGACGGTTTAAAATATTTAAGATATGCAGTTATTACTTGATGAAGGCAAAGTTAAAGAGCTAATATTTGTTTATTAAATTGAAAAAAATCGAGTACAGAAGAGTTATTAAATTTTGTTTTTTAATTAATTTGAATTAAAATTCGTTTCAAAATATTATGGTTGATTATGAGGTTTAGAGTTAGATTATTTGTTTAACGTAGACCTCTGGTCTAAGAAAATGAAATATAATATAATAAATAAAATAAAATAAAAAATAAAATAATAATTATAATACGACAGGGTGAGTAAAACCCGCGTTGATTATCAGTTATTTAAAATATGTAAAAGATGCTTTTGAATACGTAAAATATATAAAATCCGCTTTTAAATGTGTAAAACCCGCTTTTGAATATGTAAACTATGTAAAACCTGCTTTAAAATATAAAACACGTTTTGAATATGGGCGTTAGTTTATGGCCATGGCGACCCCAAAATCGATCGTGCGAGTCACGTGACGACGATTTGCGAAGAGTAGGAGATTATGATCCGGTAAATGCCAAATTATGCACCCTTAGCCAATAAAATTTCAAAAAGAGCAACAAGTCAGGTGATTACAGTCACCAGTTTATTCATTTAACCAAATTTTGTTTACATGCTGCATGAAAAGTGAGCGATTATGCGACTTCATATAACAAAAATCGCGCATATTATGCCGGATCATAATCCTGGACACCCTAGCGAAGAGCAAATCGGCGAAACGTGACTCACGGGACCGATTTTGATCGATCGATCATCTAACACAAGTTAAAAAAAAAAAAAAAAGAACGAATCTATCTATCACTACCGGGTACAATCCGAAATTTTTTTTATTTTTTTAAAAAAAAAAATCAACGATACATAACGATACATAATTATACAAATATTATATGCCAACTTCGCACTTTATTTATATATAAAAAAAAATCTAATCTAAAAAAATACTTCGCACAGCCCCACACATCCATAACAGAGCCCCTAACTCGACCGATTTCCCATGGAGACAAAACGAAGACGCCAGAAGCACCCACTTCCTCCGATATCAAATTCCAAGAACGATACTCCAAGAACGACTCCAAGAACGACGACTCCAAGAACGACGACTCCAAAAACGACGACTCCAAGAAAAGAAGCACCTAAAAAAAGAGAGAAAAGAGAGAAAGTAGTACCCGTAACAAACAAACAACCTACTGTAGTAAAAAAAAAAAAAAAAAAGCACTTAAATCGACAAAGGTGACTGACTCCCATTACAACGATTCCAAGAACGGCGACTCGAAGAATAACTCCAAGAAAAGAAACACCTAAAAAAAGAGAGAAGTTAGCACCCGTAACAAAAAAAAAAAAAACTAGTAAAAAAAAAACTAGTAAAAAAAAAACACTTAAACTGACGAAGATCTCGACTCCCACTACGATTCCAAAAACGACGACTCCAAAAACGACGACTCCAAGAACGACGACTCCAAGAACTACGACTCCAAGAACTACGCCTCCAAGAACGACGACTCCAAGAACGACGACTCCAAGAACGACGACTCCAAGAACGACGACTCCAAGAACGACGACTCCAAGGACGACGACTCCAAGAAAAGAAGCAACTAAAATAAGAAAGTTAGTACCCGTAACAATAAAAAAAAAAAAAATACTGCAGTAAAAAAAAAAAAACCAAAAAAAGGTGAAAAAAAAATTTTTACTTATCTAAAGAAAATCCAAAGAAGTATTAGCGCGAATGAAAAAAAAAATAAAAAAAAATCTAGATTTACCTGTAGATCGATTTAAATTCAGAGAAGCTAGCATGACGGAAATTCTAATATGCATAAGTGTTACACAAGATTTTTATATATAAAAATCATATAAAAGGCGGATGTGTCATATGGTTACACATCAAAGGAATCGCCCATTCTTTATGAAACTTTGCAAGACCGTTTGTTAGGTGTATTGCAAGTAAATTTTAGTGACCCATCACGGAGATCATGTAATTTGCAGGACTTTTATTAGAGGCAGTTTTCTTTATAGCAGGTAATAATATATAAATAAAATTATTATTATTATTTTTTTTTTAATATTTTAGTAACGATTCAGAAAGATAAGGTTTGCAGTTTTGTTATTCGTTCTTTAGCTGCCTTATATTTGAACTGTACGGAAGGTTTCTAAAGTTCATGGCTTTTATAAGGTGTGATTTTTGTAATAAGCATTAATATATACATACTGTATTCTTTTTTAGTGCCGATTATGAAAGGTTATTATGTAAGTATTAACAATAAAGCAATATAGCATTTTCTGTGTTTTTTATTTTATATTCTTCGCATTTACAAATCTTTTACTTTAAAATATTTAGGTTCTTTATAAGTTGTAGAAATTGTATAATTTATAGTTTATTGTAGTTCGCTAAGTTATACTATAGAGTTTGTAGATGCATATGTGTAAACGTACTTATAACTATAAAATAAGTATAATACATAGTGTATTAACTAATAACAATTGTAAAGATAGAATAAAAAAGAGTACTTTACTATTTATTGTTATATATATAATTATAATAAAATTTGCAATGAAACAAAAAAATTTACTCTTGGGTATTAAAGTTAAATATTAACAGAATTAATTTCTTAATCGAATTTAGACCTACGTACGTATGTACGACCAAATTTTAGCTATTATACATATAAATTACTGTACCATTTACAGTATTAATAAACATTAGCCAATCATATTTGATGATGATCATCTGACATAACAGCCAATAAAAAAGAACTTCTGTCATGCTGGAGAAGAAATATATGATCATATGATTGACTGACCAATAATTATTACCGTAATAATAAATCATAAAAATAAAAACAAAAAATCATCATTTCATGAGATAGTGGGTCTCGAACCACGGACTTGCCTTTCTGGCTGTTGTATCCGGTACAACGGCGATTCGACCTAACCCCTACACCATGTAGGAATGATTGCAATTTTTTAATTTTATTATTTATAAAACCAACATTTGTGATACCGTATCACAAGGTCACCAAATTCCGGATTCGGTGATGATCTCAATACAACAGCGATCCGACCTAACCCCTACACCATGCAGTAATGATCGTAACTTTTAATTTTTATACGAAATGATGTATAAAACCAATAGATTAGCTGCGCATAATGTAGATCACTATATTGTATGACTGCAGATGTAAACTTTTGCAGCAACAGGGTTCGCAAAAGTGAGCTACCCCAGTAGCGTCACCAAAAAAGCACATAAGTACGGGACGTGATTTTTTTGTGGCGCAAGCAAAATATCAGTAGAATTCATTTATTTGCTATATCAAATTATATAGTATTAAATATACTAGTCACAGTTTATTCACAATATTGTATCAGTATAAAAAAAATTAAATTAAACCATTTTAAAGATTCATGTCAATTATCATATTATTTATCTTAAAACAAAAACAAAAATCATGATCCAGAATATGATTATAAGAAACTAAAAAATTCAAGCTACCTTTTCAATTCCTCAATATCAAAGAATTATTGATTAATAGTTTTTTTTAAAGGTGCGTTGTAATAATTGAGAAAATTCCTTAGACATGGTTTTCGCTAATCGCCTCTTAAATGAAGATATTGCAATGTTAACTGTAATATTTCTGCGAATTGGATAACTCGTAATTTCTGCAATACACCATAGCGAAAGAACTTTAAGCTTTGTAGATTACCAATAAGCTCTAGGAGTTGTGTAGTAAACCTAATCTTCTCAATGCAGAGTCATGAAATATTTGGACAGAAAGTGCTAAGTGTTTTTAGAAAAAACAAATCAGAATTGAGTATTAAGATTTGTAGCGATAACTTTCGTAATACTAAGTCATATACCATGTGTTAATCCGGTCATGAACTACCTCTAAAGTGCTGATATTACAATCTAATGTTTCATATTGCACTGCTGATATGGAGCTTTTCTGCGTTATACCAACAGCTTCCAATTATAACTTCTTGTAATAAGTTTTTTTGGATCTCTAAAGCCAAAATGATGCCGTGGGATATTCTTTTCCAACAAAGCTAAAATTCCCAAGTTGCTTCTGAAATTTAATTACGCATATAAAAGTAAAATAATCGTGGTTCATAATTAGAATGAAATTTAAATTTCAAAGAAACCAATTGCCCAGTGATTTTTGCCAAGATATTTAAGAATGAAATAACATCTTCACGCAGAAGTCTGGTATTTGTAGCTGTGAAAAACATCGTTCCACTCGTTTAATAATAAAAGACCTTTGGCTCATAATAATAAATACTATAAGTTATAAATTCAAATTACCATTTGAAAAGTCATCACCTAGAGTGTCGTCAAATGCTTTCTGAGTTGGTTTTCGAGTAAAAGAAGAGAGTTCATAGGCACGAGAAATGATTTTTTCTCCTGTTGCTTAAATTTATATTTAAATTTATCTATTTCTGGGAAAATACGTAAATACTCTGAAAGTAACATCTTTCTCCTGATAAAAAAAAAAAAAATTAAATCAATACAATTAGATATAAACAATTATATATAATTATAAACGTTTATAAATAGATAAATATAAAATATATAGATATGTATACCAAAGAACTTGCTCAATTTTCTAGGTTGAAGAATTAAAAGTCTTCATTTTAGTGTTATTTGTTACCTTAAGAAATAATAAAATTCTCTAGGTAATAGATGTTCAAACGGTTTCTCCAGAATAACACCATCTGGAGTTTTGAGATTTTGAGGCACCATTTTAGCTTATAATACATTTCTAGTTGGTATTTGTCCAACATTTGTTTCAGTATATTGTTGCCGTCTATCATCTTTGTCAGCTGGATGCACTCTCATATTCATCTTTAAAGACAAGAATATCACTATGTTTAATGGTTACATTTCAAATCCTTTTTCTCTATATGATTAGTTTTGCACCATAACGAAAGAAATTTTAAGTTTTTTTAAATTACTTAGAAGCTCTAAGAGCTGTATAGTAAACCTGATTTCTAGGATTTTGAGGTATGTCAGATTGTTACAGAAGGTACCAAGTGATTTAATGAATATTAAACTGTCCAATTGGTATGTCGAAAAAGCCACGGAGTCCAGAACTGAGAACTAATGATGTTATTGACGAACCATACAATTTCAACATTGAAAATAGTTCTTTCGTATCTGTGGATTAGCTATCTCTAAAGAACTAATCTTGAAGTTTAATTTGCTCTAATACGAAGCGTCGTTAAATTTTCACAATCCCTTAGGATCTTGAATTTGTCGTTGTATTGAGATCCCTCAATTATAACTTCTCGTAATGTCTTTTTTTTTGGCTTTCTACAGCTGAAATAATACATGAAAATATTCTATTTCATCTTTACCAATAATGAAAGGTGCGTTTGCGATTTAACAATGTTAATTAATGCGTGAATTAAGTTTGTCTCGTAATAGGAATTAATTTTCAACTTTAACGATTCTACCTAGTCAATGTTCGTCGCTATAAAATTTAAAAAAGATATACCGTCGTCAAAACAATACTCCGGCATGGTTTCTACCGCATAAATTTTGGAGATGCGAGAAAAACGACCCATGTTTCCAGATAATCTTAAAACATCATATTCAAAATAAATGGATTCATCGAGAATGAATTTATTTATCGTTGCTCCTTTTTCGATAAATAATTTGAGTAATAAATTAGTTATTATGTTATTATTATTATAATTTTTTCCGAGGTTTTCACTTATCCATTCATTAATTTTTTCTTCAAATGGAGTGTTTTTAGAAATTTGGCATAATCAAATAGGGGATCTAAAGGAAATTCTTTTTCAATTTCGTAGGGTTTCAAAATTTCTTTGTCGATTGACGTAAGGTAGCTAGCAAATATAAGAAGGACTTGTTTGGTATGAAAATGGATCTTGCCAAAGAATAGGCATTGAAGCCTTACACCAAAGTCTATTCACTAAGATGAAAGAATGGAATGAGGCTTCATCCTTTAAGTTCTTAAGAATCTTTTGTACAAGCTCTGGTATATCGGCTACGATTAATTTCATTTTGATTAACTGCGTAATGAAGTTGAATACGTTATCTTATGTCATAGCTATAAATAGTAAAACCCCAGCAAATGCACCAATCTGATAATCTACTTACTTGATGCCCAAATTTTGGAGTCGTGAAAAAAAAAATATAACAGAATAAATCTATTTATCATGGCTCCTTTTTCGATAAATAATTTTAGTAATAAATAGCAGAAGAGAGCTCAAAGACACAAGAGATGATTGTTTCTCCTGCTGCTTAAAATATATCCATTTTTATTCATTATTACCTAAATTTCGGGAACAACAAATACTCTGAACGTAAATCTTTTCCTAACTTCAATAAAAAAAAAAAAGAATCTTAATCAATACAATTATATATAATAATAACATTTTATAAATAGATAAATAGTAAAATATATTGATATATATGTTGTGTCCCGATGCCCGATTCGGAATCGGGCTGCCCCAGATGAGAATTTTGTAGCAGAATTAGGACTTTAGGTGACTTTAGGGTTAGGGTTAGGCTAGAGTTAGAGGTAGGATTAGGCCAGATTCCAAATTGGGACAAATTCTTATCTGGGACACAACATATATACCAAAGGAACTTGTAAGAATTAAATGCCTTCGTTTTAGTGTTATTTATCACCTTGAAAAAATAATAAAATTCTCTGGTAACGAATGTTCAACGGCGGTTTCTTCAGGGGAGCACCATCTGGAATTTGGAGATTTGAGGCACCATTTTAGCTTATAATACATTTGTAGTTGGGATTTGTCCAAAGTTTGTTTCATCATATTGTTGCCATCTATCACCTTTGCCAGTTGGATAAACACTCTCAAGTTCATCTTTAAAGTCAAGAAGAATATCGCTTTGTTTAATGGTTACGTTTGGTGCATCAGTAAAAGTTCGAGGTTTTAAACTTTACACTCTACGATTAAATTTTTCCATCCATCAAACGATGCCATCTGTAAAATACAGGATCTTTAACAGTGATAGAGACATTTCACATAATGCTTTTTGGACGTAATTTTTGACGTTTTCATTTTTGTTCAATCCTTTATTCGCTTTGCTGTTACCTAAAAAATTAATCATAAATAATTTAATTATACATTAGTTAGATAAAAATAAATAAAAATAAATAATAATAGCTCACCAACAATTCTAGCAATAAATACATAACCCGATGAGTGGAAGCTGCCATATTTATTTTTCCACTCATCGGCTTCAAGTTTATCATGATTAGAACGATCAGGGTCGCTAATACGTCCATATTAAATGAAAATTGCATATTCATTGCAGTAATCTGGTATGACTTCTAAACAAATTTTGGAATCGTGAAAAAAATATGATCTGATCGATATAAATAAAGAAATTGATTATAAAAACAAAAATTATGAAAATAAAAATGATAATCAAGATGACAATATTGAAATATATACATAACGTCTCATCCAGAATAAATTTATTTATTGTAGCCTCTTTAATTTAATAATCTTAGTAGTAAAATTAATTATTATATTTTGTCATTATTTTTTACGGGCTCCGTATTTATCCACTCTCTGAGCGAGTTTTCAAATAGAGCTCAGTTTCTCCTGTTGCTTAAATTTATCCATTCTATCCATTATTACGATCATGTGCCAAAATTTTGGGAACAACAAATACTCTGAATGTAACATCCTTTCCTAACTCCAATAAAAAAAAAAAAAAAGAATCTTAATCAATACAATTATATATAAACAATTACCGTATTTTCGCGTAATAACGCTCGTGAGTGTTATTTCGAAAATCATATCATCAAATAAGATGTATAGCTTCGAAATGACGCACATGCGCGTCCCGAAATAACGCGCAAGTTTGAATCAATGTAAATTAGCTGATTACATAATGTCTTCAAATGTCAGACGGCCAGTCTTTAGCTCAAAATAACGCGCATGCGCGTACTCGAAATAACGCGCATGTACTCAAAATAACGCGCAAGTGAGCGTTATTACGCGAAAATACGGCATATATAATAATAAAATTTTATCAATAGATAAATCGTAAAATATATAAATATATATACCAAAGGAACTTGTTTGAAGAAATAAAAAAATTCTCTAGGTAATAGATGTTCAAACAATTTCTTCAGGGGAGCACCATCTGGAGTTTTGAGGTTTTGAGACGCCAATTTAGCTTGTAGTCGGGATTTGTCCAAAGTTAGTTTCGCATATTGTTGCCATCTATCACCTTTGCCAACTGGATAAACCCTCATGTTCATTTTTAAAGGCAAGAATAATATCACTATGTTAAATGTTTACATTTGGTGCATCAGTAAAAGTTCGAGATTTTAAACTTTACACGCTATTATTAAATGTTTCATCCATCAAACGAATCTGTAAAATATAGGATCTTCGCAGCGACAGAGACATTTCCATAATGCCTTTTGGAACGTAATTTTTGACATTTTCATATTTATTCAATCTTTTATTCGCTTTGTCATTAACTAAAAATTAATCGTAAATAATATAATTATACATTAGATAGATAAAATAAATATAAAATAAATATAAAATCAATAATAATAACTCACCAACAATTCTTGCAATAAATATATGATCCGATAAGTGGTAGCTATCATACTTTCATCGGCTCAAGTTTATCAGGATCAGAACGATCAGGGTCGATAGTACGCCCATTTAAAAATGAAATTAGTCTTCATTACAGTAATCTGGTATGATTTCTAAACATAAATATTGGGTCGTGAAAAAAATATAACGTCTCATCAAGAATAAATTTATTTATCGTGGCTCCTTTTTCGATGAAAGTTCGCAAGAACGAGAGATGATTGTTGCTTTAAGTTTATATTTAAATTTATCCATTTCTATCCATTGTTTATGATCATGTGACAAACCTTCGGAACAACAATACTCTGAATGTAACATCTTCTTCCTAACTCCAATAAAAAAAGAATCTTTAATCAATACAATCATATATAAACAAGTATATATAATAATAACATTTTATAAATAGATAAACAGTAAACTATATAGATATATATACCAAAAGAACTTATCAATTTTCTGGGTTGAAGAATTAAATGCCTTCGTTTTAGTGTTATTTGTCACTTTGAAGAAATAATAAAATTCTATAGGTAACAGATATTCGACCAATTTCTTAAGGGGTACCATCTGGAGTTTTGAGATTTCAGTGCACCATTTTAGTTTATAATACATTTGTAGCTGGGATCTGTCCAGAATTTGTTTTAGCATATTGTTGCCATCTGTCATCTTTGCCAGCTGGATGAACTCCCTCAAGTTCATCTTTAAAGGCAAGAAGAATATCACTATATTTAATGGTTACATTTGGAGCATTGAGGTTTAAACTTTCCACGCTATGATCAAATGTTTACAATGCCATTTGTAGAATATAGGATCGTTAGCAGCGATTGAGACATTTACCATAATGTCTTTGGAACGTAATTTTTGACATTTCCATTTTTGTTCAATCCTTTATTCGCTTTGTCGTTATCTAAAAAAATTAACCATAAATAATTTAATTACACATTAGATAGATAAAAATAAACATAAATACATGACCCGATGAGTGGAAGCTACCATACTTAATTTTCAACTCATCGACTTCAAGTTTATCAGGATTGGAACGATCAGGATCGATGGTACGTCCATTTAAAAAAAAAATACGTCTCATCCAGTATCGTGGCTCCTTTTTCGATAAATAATTTTAAGTCATAATCTTTTACGGGCTCCGTATTGATCCACTCTCTGAGCGAGTTTCAAATAACAGAAAGAGCTCAAAGGTACAAGAGATGATTGTTTCTCCTGTTGCTTTAAATTTATCCATTTCTATCCATTATTACGATCGTGTGCCAAAATTTTGGGAACAACAAATATTTTGAATGTAACATCTTTTCCTAACTCCAATAAAAAAAAAAAGAATCTTTATCAATACAAATGTATATAAACAATTATATACTGTTATAAAGAATTATTTTATATAAATGGATAATTGTAAAATATATAGATATATATACCAAAGGAACTCGTTCAATTTTCTGGGTTGAAGAATTAAATGCCTTCGTTTTAGTGTTATTTGTCACCTTGAAGAAATAAAATTCTCTAGGCAATATATGTTCAACCAATTTCTTCAGGAGAGCACCATCTGGAGTTTTGAGATTTTGAGTTGCCAACTGGGTAAACTCTCATGTTTATCTTTAAAGGCAAGAAGAATATCACTATGTTTAATGGTTACATTTGGTGCATCAGTAAAAGTTCGAGGCTTTAAACTTTACACGCTACGGTTAAATGTTACATCCATAAAACGAATCTGTAAAATATAGGATCTTTAGCAGCGACAGAGACATTTTACATAATGCCTTTTGGAACGTAATTTTTGACATTTTCATTTTTGTTCAATCCTTTATTCGTTTTGTCGTTGCCTAAAAATTAATCATAAATAATTTAATTATACATTAGATAGATAAAATAAATATAAAATAAATATAAATAAATAATAATAACTCACCAACAATTCTTCAATAAATTCATGATCCGATGAGTGGAATACCATACTTTTAACTCATCGCTTCAAGTTTATCAGGATTAGAACGATCAGGGTCGATAGTACGTTCATTTAAGAATGAAATTACATCTTCATTGCAGTAATCTGGTATGATTGTTAGACATAAATTTTGGAGCCGTAAAAAAAATATATATATATAAAGTCTATCCAGAATGAATTTATTTATCGTTGCTCCTTTTTCAATGAAAGTTCACAGGAACGAGAGATGATTGTTGCTTTAAGTTTATATTTAAATTTATCCATTTCTATCCATTATTTACGATCGTGTGCCAAAACTTCTAGGACAATAATACTCTGAATGTAACATTTTTTCCTAACTTCAATAAAAAAAAGAATCTTAATCAATACAATTATATATAAACAATTATATATAATTATAAACATTTTATAAATAGATAAATAGTAGAATATATAGGTATATATACCAAAAGAACTTGTTCAATTTTCTGGGTTGAAGAATTAAATGCTTTCGAATTAGTGTATTTGTCAACTTGAAGAAAGAATAAAAATTCTCTAGGTAACAGATGTTCAAACGGTTTCTTCAGGGGTGCACCATCTGGAGTTTTGAGATTTTGAGGCACCATTTTAGTTTATAATACATTTGTAGTTGGGATTTGTCCAAAGTTTGTTTCAGCATATTGTTGCCATCTATCATCTTTGCCAGTTGGATAAACTCTCTTAAATTCACCTTTAAAGGCAAGAAGAATATCACTATGTTTAATAGTTATATTTGGTGCACCAGTAAAAGTTCGAGGTTTTAAACTTTCCATGCTATGATCAAATGTTTCATCCACCAAACTATGCCATCTGTAGAATATAGGATCTTTAGCAGCGATAGAGACATTTCCATAATGTCTTTTGGATCGTAATTATTGACATTTTCATTTTTATTCAATCCTTTATTCGCTTTGTCAATAACTAAAAAATCAAATGTAAATAATTTAATTATACATTAGATAGATAAAATAAATATAAAACCAAATAATATAAATATAAAATAAATATAAAACAAAATAATATAAATATAAAATAAATAATAATAACTGACCAACAATTCTAGCAATAAATACATGAATCGATGAGTGGAAGCTATCATAACTTTTATCGGCTTCAACAAAATTAAATTTTTATCAAATATAAAATTTATTTACCGCCGATTGCTTTGCAAAATGATGTAATTTGTAGATCCATAGAATCACCTGATTGTTGTCCAATTGTGTTGCAAAATGAGTTTTTTTGGCCAAAGATTCAATATAAGCATGTTATTTTTTTTCGGCCATTCCTATGCTCACTAAAAAATCATTGCAATTGTTCAAATGGTTGTAATGATCAATTTGCAAACTGCGATAATATCATCATCTGCAATTTTGGAAGTAAATCTCTAAGCACAAAAGTTCCATCATAATCCGCTACATATTTATTTGGTAAATATCCTTCTTGAATTTCTTCCTAAGTCTCTTAGTGGAATAACGGGATCAAACCAACAGCGACTCTTTAAGCATCATATCTATATTAATATATATAGATACGAAAAAAAAAATTAGTAAATTAATCGCTACAAATAATCATATTTAATAATTATAAAGTTATAATAAATAAAGTATACACGTCACTCTGGTTATACCGACAGCTGGATTAACCGACAGCTGGTTATATCGACACTTTTTTCAAAAAAAAAAAATCTATAATGTTAAAAATTCATTGGTTATAACGACAATCATAAGAGAAATTAATTATAACGACATTTTAATATTAAAAAATTATTTAAGATAATTTTTATTGCTGGATATAGCGACAATTTTTATAAACCGACTGTCGTTATAGGTGTACCAATCAAATTAATTTTTTAAATTTGCTTTATACTAGGCTTAGCATGAAACAATAAGCATAAATAAATTTATTTTATCATTTTATGCAAATCTATGATGAAATTATTTTATACTAAATATAAAACAAATTCATTTTGTGATAAAATAAATTCATTTTGCTAAGTTTATTATTCTTAGTATAAGCATGGTGAAAACAAAAAAATTTACCTCTGCCTAAGCTGACATATCTATGCAATATCAATATAATGTCGGTATAGATAGAGATGCTTATTAAACTGACATCTGGATATATCGACAATTTTTCCATTGCTGGAGAATGTCGATATAACCAGAGTGACGTGTATAGAACTTCAGTTATGATTGTTAAATTGCTTATACATCCAAATGGACAATCCACAATATTAATACAAGAAAATACTGAGAAAAATAATATTGATATTATAAAAAAATTAAAACATAAAGTTTAATAATTACATGGATAGAGTGCCAAGTAATGATGTTCTCTGAATTCATGCCACCAATCCTAATAAAAAATAATCAATAATGAGGCCAATAAGACCGTGTGATAAATGAAGTTAAAGGAGAAACAGTGGCCAGTTTTGATTCCGGTCCATCCAAAGATAGAGGTTGACCAGATAACAGAATTACAGAAGAAAGTCTACTTAAGTTGGAGTCTTGAGGTTCAATGCAAAACGAAAAATCAACTTTGTGTAGCCTTATCAGTTTGTTGATCCACTTAAAGTGAACCTGATGATAAAATCTTTCATTGACAGTAATGATCGTGGTGCAATTTTATCATATCCGATTTTTGATATTATAATCAGTCAACTTGAAAAAAAGAATTGGGAATGTGCGGTTACTCCTTATGAATTAAATCATATAATCAGATAGAACAATTTCTTTATTTACAATACAACACACTACTTTTGTCGATGGATCTGTAGCTTTTGGTATTTCTATGTCATCATATTGTAGATAGTTTTGGCTTTTTTACTTTTTTTTTTTTTTGAAAATTGGGACAAAAGACTCGTTCAGAACAAGCTGACCTATTCATGATCGAAGTTTGTATAACTCTCCACACATGTTCTTCACGAATATCGAATAATTAAACCATCGCCTAATGCACTACAGTTTCCTGTAATTTTGTCTTTAACTACAAAATTTTCATTTTAGTTAAGATAATCTTAAAAGTCTTAGAAATTACGTAATTATTATTCTGTTGTTTGACAAATGATGCATTGCAGGTCATATTTGGAGAAAATCACTAGAAAGTTATTTTGGAAACGTTTCTTTTATCACAAAGTTGTTTTGTTATTAAATCTACATAGATCTACAACTTTACATAAATATTATATAGAATACTATATAAAAATTATATGTTAATTTTTATATATTATTTAATATAGAATTTATGTAAAATCTATTTAAACTTAAATAACAATAATTTTATAAAAAAAACTTAAGTTAATGTTATATATTTATAAATTCTATGCATTATAATTAAGTAACTTTTATATGCTATCCCTTAGATTGTAACACAGGCAAATTTGCCTGCGTATTTTAAAATTTTTAATAAAATTTTAAATATTGATTTTAGCCATATCTTTTCTAAGTAAAAAATATTCTTTAAGTTTTGTTTTAGTAACTTTGTTATAAAATTTTTTTAAAATCATTAGAAAACTTTAATATAATAAATGTTTAAAGTTCTTGTATTGGCATTTTTACTATTAAAATTTTTCTTTAGATTTTTTCAAATTTTATATGTTCCCGTCTATAAAAAAAATCTTTACTTCTAATACAAGTCTTAATTTTTACAAGTAAATCATTAAAGTTGCAATAATGAAAGTTGTCATCCTTTATATAAACTACAATATTGTCTTAAGAACTATAGTTCTAAAACTAAAACTAAATAAGATCGCAGAAAAATTGTAATAAAATTTTTTAAAAAAATTTTTTCTTAAAATTATCTATTTTCAGCTTATATGTAACTATAATTTATTTTCTTATAATATAAAAACTAATTTTGCAAAAAAGTAATCCTTATTTTCAAATATAATTGTACAAAGTTTTATTTAATTATTTTAGTATTTTAAAAAAGTAAATCAGAGCTAAAAAAGTGCAAAAACGCAGGCAAATTTGCCTGTGTTCTACTACAATCTAAGGGATAAATATTTAAATAAATTTTTTATATAATTTTTATATATTAATAAATTTTATATATTAATAAATTTTATATATTAATAAATTTTATATATTAATAAATTTTATATATTAATAAATTTTATATATTAATAAATTTTATATATTAATAAATTTTATATATTAATAAATTTTATATATTAATAAATTTTATATATTAATAAATTTTATATATTAATAAATTTTATATATTAATAAATTTTATATATTAATAAATTTTATATATTAATAAATTTTATATATTAATAAATTTTATATATTAATAAATTTTATATATTAATAAATTTTATATATTAATAAATTTTATATATTAATAAATTTTATATATTAATAAATTTTATATATTAATAAATTTTATATATTAATAAATTTTATATATTAATAAATTTTATATATTAATAAATTTTATATATTAATAAATTTTATATATTAATAAATTTTATATATTAATAAATTTTATATTTTATAATTATATAACTTCTATATATTGTAAAATTTATATAAAAATTTATATAAATATTATATATTAATAAAATTTACATATACTGTATAATTATATAACATTTATATATTATAAAATTTATATAAAAATTTTATATAAATGTTTTAGATTAATAAATTATATATATATAATTATATAACCTTTATACAGTATATTGTAAAATTTAAATAAATTTTTATATAAATTTTAAAAAAAGAAATAGTCAATATCTCAAAAGTTTACTATAGTATTCTTAATTAAAAATGCCCCTTTTGTAATTTTACCCTAATCTTAACCTTAATTCTAACTCTAACTTTAATTATAATTTTTATTTTTATTCTAACATTTTACTTATTTGGTTACTTAATACATTTTTATATTTTAAATTTTTGTTACGTAACTGTTAAATATTTATTATTTATAAGACAATTATGTTTTATCAATAGTGCAATATATCAGGTATTACTACCACCTGATCAACCAATTATTTTGTTTGTTTTGATTGTTATATAACAAGTTTTAGTATTAGTTTCTTGAATGTATTTCTAATATTAATTAGTTATATTTTATTATATTATTTTATTATATTATTATTATTTTATATTACATTATTATTATTGTATATTATTAACTACATATGGCATAGTTAGAAGTACGAGTAACATGGTTAACCATTTCTACCATTTCTACTATTTCTACTATTTCTACCATTTCTGCCATTTCATACTATCATAACTACTAGCTATAAAAAGGTATATAAACCCTAGTTTTCTTCCTTCCTACACATTAGACTCAGATTCCTCCCCTCCTCCCTTTAACGTCTAAAAATAGTTATATCTCTTGTTTATTATCATCTAAATAAATAAAATATATATCTTTAATCAATAAATATACTCTTGTCATTTAATAAATATATACTGAACACTCTAGTAAAGTAATAATCCATTTCCACACCGCTTCATATCTTCTCTGACCCTTACAAGATCCCTGTCGCTGTGTGCTGTGTTGCAAGTACTATATTGAAGGCTATAGTCACTTGTAACATGATTTTTGATTTCAAAACAAACCAAATAGCAGCCAGGTTAGGGTTGGGGTTAGGGTTTGGTAAGGGCAATGATTAGATAACCTCTTTAATCCAAAATTTTGCAAAGAATTTTTTTTGCTAGGAAAAATTTGTTAAAATTTTAAGTTAGAAGTGATTTTTTAAAAAATAGCTATTTCATTTCAATTTCACATTACACCTGATTCTTAATTCTAATTGATCGATCAGAGGGTGGTAATGCAATGATAACTCTCTATTTATAATTATATTTATATATAAATTATATCTATGTAAATCTACATTGGGTTTATAGATCTATGTATAATTTTTAAATATATAAAATTTCTATATAGTTTTATTTAAAAATAACTTTGTGATATTTTTTTTTTTAATTCAGCAGCCATAATGCAACTTTATTATAATAACATATTTATGTAATGCCAGTACACATATGTAAATCTACTATTGACTCCTAAAATTAAAGTGCGACCACTAGTAGATTAGTGGTGGCAGAAATAATACGTCATCACATGACCAAAGATCCTTTCCGATATGGTTTCCAACCCGAGAAAAATGAAAATTTTCAAATTTTAAATCAAAATATCTTGGTAACCGCCTGACCAAAATCGATAATTTTTTTTATTTGAATTCTATGAATCCACAGAACATAAATAAAAAAAAATTTGAATTTGTCCAAGTGGTTATAGAGATAACATCACTTAAAGCTAAATAAAAATCAAACTGCCTATCAAAAAATAGAAGCTGTGCCAAGTTATTTTAAATGTTTGAGTAAAAATATCTTCACAACTACCTGGCCAAATTCTATGAAATTTTTTTTATTTGGATTCTATGAATAACAGATTTCAAATAAAAAAGATTTCATCGAATTTGGTTAGGTGGTTACAGAAATATCTTCGCTCAAAGTTATAGAAAAATCAAACCGCCTATCAAAAATAGAAGCTGCACCAATTTTTTAAAAGTTTGAGCGAAGATATCTCCACAACCACCTGATCAAACCCAATAAAAATTTATTTTTTTTGAATTATATAAATCTTAGAATTTCAAATAAAAAAAGTTTTATCGGGTTTGGTCAGGTGGTTGTGGAGATATCTTCACTCAAACTTTAAAAAAATTAGCGCAGCTTCTATTTTTGATAGGGTGGTTGATTTTTTCTAACTTTAAGCGAAGATATCTCCATAACCACCTTGCCAAATTCTATGGAATTTTTTTATTGGAATTCTATGAATCCACACAATTCAAATAAAAAAAGATTTCATCGACTAGTATCGAACTCAGTCAGGTGGTTATGGTGATATCTTCGCTTAAAGTTAGAAAAAATTAACCTGCCTATCAAAAATAGAAGCTGCGACAATTTTTTAAAAGTAGAGCGAAGATATCTCCACAACCACCTGACCAAACCTGATAAATATTTTTTTTATTTGAAATTCTAAAATTCATGAATTCAAATAATTAAATTTTTATCAGGTTTGTTCAAGTGGTTGTGGAGATATCTCCACTCAAACTTTTAAAAAATTGGCGCAGCTGATAGGCAAGTTGATTTTTCTATAACCTTGAGCGAGCGAAGATATCTCTGTAACCACCTGACCAAGTTCAATGAAATCTTTTTTATTTGAATTCTGTGGATTCATAGAATTCAAATAAATAAATTTTATAGAACTTGGCCAGATGGTTGTGGAGATATCTTCACTCAAACATTTAAAATAACTTGGCGCAGCTTCTATTTTTAATAAGCGTTTTGATTTTCTCTAACTTTGAGTGAAGATATCGACATAACCATCTGATTAAGTTCGGTAAATTTTTTTTTATTTGAATTCTACGATTCATAGAATTCAAAAAAAAAAAGATTTGAAGAATTTGGTCAGATAGTCGCCAGGATATTTCGATTTAAGTGTTTGAAAGTTTTTGTTTTTTCTAACACGTGATTACGGTTTCAAATTCAAAGTTTGAACGAACGTCTCTCAATAACTATTTTTTATTTTTAAAAAGATCAATATTTAGGCGAATAAAATTAAAATCAAGAATGCACTTAATTGCTAATCCAGATAAGATCGGCACTATTTTTATATAGAATTTGAAGGAAATTACTATGTTTTTTACTATATGCTGAAATCTGACGTCGGTCCAATGAAAAGTATTTTTTTTATTAAGTTAACAGTTCGTGTCAATTAATTGAAAGTTGTAGAGCTCACCGAGACGCATCCAATGGTAGTTAGAGCATTCAATTCGACCTAGTGTACGCTGAGATATCGCCAAAAAACGATTGGCCGACTATATAAAATTCTATGTAAACAAACTAGAAATTTTACATAGTCGGCCAATTGTTTTTTAATGATATCTCAGCGTGCACTGGGCCGATTTGAATGATATAACCACTATTAGATGCGTCTCATTGTGCTCTACAACTTTCAATTAATTGACATGAACTATTAACTTAATAAAAAAAATACTTTTAATTGGACTGACTTCAGATTTCTGCATATAATAAAAATTTATATTGTACTTATTCCCAAAATTTACTATTGTCCCAATATGGTAATAGTGCCAATCTTATCTGGATCATCAATTAAGGATTTTTTATCGTATTAAAATAGATAAATAATATAAAAAATTTCTAAGTGTAAATATATATATATATGCATTCTTGCATATTGTATACATTAATTATGCAATATTATGTACAAGACAGCAGAAGTAAGTAAATAAAAATTACTATATTTGAATTTTATTAAAAGTTATCAAGACCAGCTGAAGCTAGTAAAATGGTCAATTTGGCCAATGATCACATTATTTTATTCATTAAATTATTGTAACTTGTATTATATTAGAGACTACAAAAATATATATAATTTCATAGCCAAAAGATGGATATACAAAATCAGGCACAGTAAACTCGTGATTAAAGAAAATGAATGCCACCCCAGTTGAGGCTAAATGTTTATACTCACGGGTAAGGCTTGCCGGCCAAACAAGATAAACAAACAAACGCGAAACTCAAATAGCTCAAATATCTGAAGAACAAGTATGTATAGGAAGAAGATAAAAGAATCAAGATATAATTACAAATAGCAGCAATATAAAATATTGCAATGAGCGAAACAAACCCTTTCTCTGCTATAATTATTATTGTAAGCCCCAATGTTAGAATTAGTTTTGTAGATTCTTTTAACTCAAATAGCTCAAACATCCGAAGAACAAGTATATGTAGGAAGAAGATAAAAAAATCAAGATATAATTACAAGTGATAGCAATAAAAATATTGCAATGAGCGAAGCAAAGCCTTTCTATACTATAATTATTATTGTAAGCCCCTATGTTAGAATTAGTTTCGTAGATTCTTTTAACTCAAATAGCTCAAACATCCAAAGAACAAATATGTGTAGAAAGAAGATAAAAAAATCAAGATATAATTACATGTGGCAGAAATATAAAATATTGTAATGAGCAAAGCAAAGCCTTTCTATGCTGTAATAATTATTGTAAGCCCCAATGTTAGAATTAGTTTTGTAAATTCTTTTAAATCAAAAAGCTCAAACATCCGAAGAACAAGTATACATAGGAAGAAAATAAAAAATCAAGATATAATACAAGTGGCAGCAATATAAAAATATGCCAATGAGCGAAGCAAAGCCTTTCTATACTATAATTATTATTGTAAGCCCCTATGTTAGAATTAGTTTCGTAGATTCTTTTAACTCAAATAGCTCAAACATCCAAAGAACAAATATGTGTACAAAAATCAAGTGATTTTTTAGGGGGGGAGGAGGGTAAAAAAAGTTAAAATTATATATAAGAACCTGACTATTTATATATTAAAAAAGAGGGGGGGTAGGCCTTTGATAAAAAATAATCAGGTGATTAATGACACTGCCCTAAGCCCTTATGCTAGAATAAATTTCGTAGATTCTTTTAAGTTAATTACCCCTAAGCCCGTAAATTCTTTAAGATAGTGGAAGTTATAAAAGCAGTGAGATTTCGCTGTTGTTAAAAAGTATCCTACGGGATTCCAACCTTTAATTAATAATAATAATATTAAATAAACTCTCTTAATAAAATCTTTTAATAAATAAACTAATACCAAATCACCAACATCACACTTCTGACAAGTCGCCTTATAATATAAATCTGTATATTTTTGTGTATAACTTATTAAACATACTTTCACCCTGTAACAATAAACAGTTGTTTTCAACCTTCGTGATTCCATCGTAAAGAAATTTTATTTTCTAAAAAATAAAATATTTTTTTAAAAACCAAAGTAATAAAAATCTTAAAACCAAAGTAAAAAAAAACTCCTTAAAAAATAAGCAAAAATGTTGACCTCAAACGAAGCTACCAATGTTGGCATTGTCAGTAGAACAGAAACCTGCACCTGCTGCGGAAAGCTTAAGCCTATTGCTGAATTCACAAGGATGAGTGGAAGCAGAATGTCAGTCAACGCTTCATGCAATACCTGTTCTGATCGAGATAAGAGATATTGAGCTAAAAAAAAAGCTAAATCAATTAGTGATAATAGTACTCAACCATTTATCTTAAATGATGATATTCAACTATTACCCTTAGATGAAAATATTCAATTACTACTCTTAAATAAAGATTATTCCGTAGATGTAGATAGCGTCGAAAATAGCAGTGATGATCTTCTTTATAATATCCACGATATTGAAGAGCTTATAAATATTAAATTTGAAGATAGTAAAGAAAAGGATGAACCGGTTAAATTCTTTGTAATAGTAAAACTTGAAAGAGAATTAGTTCATGAAGAAATAATTCTCCAGAGGCTGATCAACATGAGGATGCAGAATTTCATGAAGTTATTAATACATTACTCTTACCCTTTCAAGCAGGATCAGGATATTATTGGGAGCTCCGTAACTTATATATATAAAAAAAATAATCAATCTACGGAAAGTGCGACAGCTCATTTAGGATGCACTCAAAGGATCAATCGTCAATATAAATGTCAAGACAATCAGCCTATAAAGTGAGTTAGAGAAGTGCCCACCATTGAACGTTATCTGTGTAATAGTAATATAGTAGTTAAGATCGATTTGTGTGAACAGGAGGCTAAAATAAATTTCAAGCACCTGATAGCCCACGAACATCCTATATATAGAGAAATAAATTTGCCTAAAAATACTATAGAATGGATGTATCAACATCTAAATCCAAGATTGTGAAAAATAGAAATTTATCAACGACTTTGTGATGAAAATTTGATTAACCCATTACTACATACTTACCGACAAGTATATTACTGGATATATAAATTTTCTACAAAGTTGTATATTACTGACGTAGAAAATCAATTAAAATCCTCAATGAATTTTCTTGAACAAAGTGAGTTAATAAATGCAGGGTATAAAGTAATTTGTTATCAAGATAATGATTTCATACGTTTACTTGGATTTGTTACCCCATTCCTTAGGTTTATAAAAAATATTATTATTAGTGAAATTGTTATTGATTCAATATTTAAAACAAATCAAGAAAAGTTTGAACTGTTTGCAGTAAATATAAATTGTGGTGGGTACGGTGTCCCTCTTGCATATTTATACTTAGACACATATGTAGTGGCAGAAGAGCAGTATTCGAATCTTAACAATATTGTGCATTCTCGTATTGGTGCCCTTACAGAATTTTTTATTAGCTTGCATAATGAAGGCATTCTACTAGCATTTGTTCTTTTTGATAAAGATTCTAGGAAATTAATGCCATTCAGAAAGCTTGGCACAAATCAATAATTCAGCTTTGTCTTTGGCATGTGGAACATGCAATTGAGCGTAAGCTAAAAGAAAAAAAAATTAAAAAAAGTTAGTATACAATACAAAAAGCACAAGTAGCATATCTTGAATTTGATTTTATTAATCCAAATTGGCTTCCTGTAGAGCAACAGAGTTAAAATATGTCCTGAAGAATTGATAAGCGAATTATTAGAAATAGTTAAAAAACATGCATTAATGCACCCACTTATTTCAATGAAACAAAATCTTTTTCTTACCAAGGAAAAAATTAGAACTCAATGTGTCTTTGAAATTTACCAATTCTGTTTTCAAAGAAATCTTCATAACTTATGGGGATATTTGTGAGTATAAATTGGTATAACTTAAAGGATTGGAATCTATTTGCACAAGCAGCATATCCAAAAGCGATACCAATTGCTAAAACAACTATGATTACAGAATCACATTGGCGTGTTTTTAAATATAACTATAAATATAATTGTAATCGGCCACATCTAGATCGTCTTATACAAATACTTACTAAGGAACTAGTTTCAGATATGGAAAATACTTGGCGAAGATTTTGTTATAATTGAAACTTCCCGTTATAGTGGGATGCATTTAAGAATAAGTGGAAATCTGATATAGAAAAAAACATAAGTACAACTAATAATTATTATATTGATATAGATAATTGGACTTGCTCTTGCCCTGCTTTTCTCTTCAGCACCTACCTTATGTGCAAACATTTGGTGCAAAAATATTTCATAGAAAACTCAGCCTTTTTTCCAAAGTTTCGTTTTACGATGCATCGCCACGATTATCCATTTATTGTCTTTGGAAAAGTAAATTTCTCAAGAATTAATTTAAATAATAACCCATGGAATAAGGCTTTATAGGATAACATTTTACAGGATAATATTTTATAGCACAATATTTTACAGGACAACATTTTAGAATCCAGTATTGAACCAGGAACATCAAGTAGTCATAGTGCAATTGCTAAACACTATACTGTTATTGAGAGTAGAAAAGCTAAATTAGTCTCAGATTCAAAAATATTTGAAATGTTAATAAAAATTATTAATGATAAAATTGAAAACAACAAGCTTTACGAAGCATACAAGACCCTTAAACAGCCTCTTGTTGGTGAGACCAATACATGCAATGAAGTGCTTAATTCTAAAAAGCAGCAAAAGACCTGGAAATCATGAAGGGATAGAAAATTAGCTTTTTGGCTATAATAAACAAGTTGTAGTAAAAACTTTTAATATACCTATATAACGGACTACTAAAGAATATAAACCTTTATTGTGTAGCAAAATTTGTAGCTTTTAGTCGAAATTTTTTCATGAAATTATCAATATCTTTATTTCTCTTGCCATTCTTAAATTTTGATCCTATCATATGTATATCTTTAGTCTAAATTAATATAATAAAATAATTGTTGCGGCTGATGCTTGAAACGGCTGATGCATGAAATCACGTGATATGATTATCATCCGCAACTGTCGAATTTTGATTACGTAACCCATCTAATATTGTCAAACGAGGTGCGTCGTGATATCATCAGCCAAGGTGCGTGATATCGTCAGCTAAGGTGCGTCATGCCTTCATATATATTATCAGGTTACCTGATTCTACCCTTTGGCTTTCAACTGATTACAGAGAACCGAGAAATTGTGCCCTAATTTAAAAATTAGCATTTCGCTCGTGGTTCTTTTAGTTTTCTTCTTCGTAATATTGAACTTATTGTAAGAACCTGAATGTGCTGAAATTCTGTGCCCAAGTTTTTTTTTTTAAAAAAAAAAAGGTTGGTAAGGAGCTATTAGATTCATGGTTTAGTTTTTTATTGTGTTCTTATGAGCTTATCACAAGAGCCTGAATATGCAGAGATTCTGATTTTTTTTTTTTAAACCAAAAAAAGGTTAGTAATTTGTAACTAATTCATGGTTCTTTTAGTTTTCTCATTGTGATTTATTTGAACTTGTTACAGAAACCTGAGCGCGCCGAGATTTTGTGTCCAAGTTTTTTTATTTTTAAATCAAAAAAAAGGTTAGTACTGTAACTTGTTAGGTTCTTTGGTTTTCTTTATTGTGCTCTTATGAACTTATTACAGGAAGCTGAATATGCAGAAATTCCGTGCCCCAAATTTTTTTCTAAAAAAAAAAGGGAAGGTTAGTAGCTTGTTATTAGATCGTGGTTTTTTTTTTAGTTTTCTTTATTGTGACCTTGAACTTACTCGTGCCCTGTTTTTTTTTTCAAAAACAGACAAAAGATTATAATTCGCTATTAGTTTCGTGATTTGTTTAGTTTTCTTTATTGTAATTACTTATTGCAGGAACCTGAATGTGCCGAGATTCTGAGCCTCAAGAAATTCTTTTTAAAAAAAACGTTAGTAATTTGTTACTAGTTTCGTGGTTCTTTTAGTTTTCTCATTACAATCTTACTTGAACTTATTACAGGAACTGAATGCGCTGAGAATCTGAACGCCAAGAATTTTTTTTAAAAAAAAGTTAGTAGTTTGTTAGTAGTTTTGTGGTTCTTTTAGTTTTCTCATTACGGTCTTATTTGAGTGCGTCGAGAATCTGGCCCCAAGAATTTTTTTTTAAAAAAAGGTTGGTAATTTGTTACTGGTTTCATGGTTCTTTTAGTTTTCTAATTACTATATTACTTGAACTTATTACAGGAACCTGAATGCGTCGAGATTCTGAGCCCAGAAATTTTTTTTTTAAAAAAAAAGGTTAGTAATTTGTTACTAGTTTTGTGGTTCTTTTAGTTTTCTCATTACGATCTTACTTGAACTTATTACAGGAACCTGAATGCGCCGAGTATTTGAGCCCTAGGAACTTTTTTTTTGAACAATAAAGGTTAGTAATTTGTTACTAGTTTCATGGTTCTTTTAGTATTCTCATTACGATCTTACTTGAACTTACAAGAACCCGAATGCAGAGAATTTGAGCCCCAAGAATGCTTTTTTTTTTTTAAAAAAAGGGTAGTAGTTTGTTAATAGTTTTGTGGTTCTTTTTAGTTTTCTCATTACAGTTATTTGAACTTATTACAGGAACCTGAATGCGCTGAGATCCTGAGCCCCAAGAATTTTTTTTTAAAAAAGGTTAGTAATATGTTAATAGTTTCGTGGTTCTTTTAGTTTTCTCATTACGATCTTACTTGAACCTATTACAGGAATCTGAATGTGCCGAGATTCTGAGCCCCAGGAATTTTTTTTTTTAAAAAAAAAAGTTTAGTAATTTGTTCTAGTTTCGTGGTTCTTTCAGTATTTTCATTACAATCTTACTTGAACTTATTACAAGAACCTGAATGCGCCAAGAATCTGTCCCCAAGAATTTATTTTATTTTATTTTTTTTAAAAAAAAGGGTAGTAGTTTTGTTAATAGTTTCGTGGTTCTTTTAGTTTTCTCATTACGGTCTTATTATAGGAACCTGAATTCGCCGAGAATCTGAGCCTCAAGAATTTTTTTTAAAAAAAATGTTAGTAATTTGTTACTGATTTCGTGGTTCTTTTAGTTATTTCATTATGAGCTTACTTGAACTTATTATAGGAACCTGAAATGCGCCGAGATTCTGAGCCCCAGAAATTTTTTTTTTTTAAAAAAAAAAAAGATTAGTAATTTGTTACTAGTTTCGTGATTCTTTTAGTATTTTTATTATAATCATATTTTAACTTATTACAAGAACCTGAATGTGCCAAGAATCGGGGCCCTAAGAATTTTTTTTTAAAAAAAAGGGTAGTAGTTTGGTAATAGTTTCGTGGTTCTTTTAGTTTTCTCATTAATGAACTTATTACAGGGCGCAAGATTCTGAGCTCCAACATTTTTTTTTTAAAAAAAAGGTAAGGTTAGTAATTTGTTACTAGTTTCGTAGTTCTTTTAGTTTTCTCATTATGATTTTACTTGAACATATTACAGAAACTCGAATGCATCAAGATTCTAAGCCCCAGGAATTTTTTTTTTAAAAAAAAAGGTGTTACTAGTTTCGTTGTTTTTTTAGTATTTTCATTATGGTCTTATTTAAACTTATCGCAGGAACCTGAATGCACCACAATTCTAAGTCAAAAAAAAACAGTAGCTTTCCATTAAAGCTTGGTTTTTTGGCTTTTTTTTTTATTGCGTTCTTGTTTTGTTTGAGCTTACTACAGGCACATGAATGTTCTAAGATTCGTTGTGTTAATTTGAACTTGTAAAAGTCTGAATACATCGAAATTCTAGTCAAAAAAAGATTAATCTTGGGTTCATGGTTCTTTTAGTTTTCATTATTGTATTCTGGACTTATTATAGAAAACTCAAATGCGCTGTGATTCTAGCCCTGATTTAAAAAAAGTCAATTTGATTGCTTAGTTTCGTGGTTCTTTTAATTTTTATTAGAGTCAAAATTTACTAATTTTATGTATTTCAAAGAAATTCGGAATTATTTTATTTTAATAAAAAAAAAAAGCTCTACCATTTATATAAAATTTATATACAGTATGTGTTTGAAAAAATATAAAAAATCTTAAAAAAAAAATTTAAAATTTTAAAAAAAAAAATTTTTAAAATTTTAAAAAAAAATTTAAAATCTTAAAAAAAAAATTTAAAATCTTAAAAAAAAAATTTATGATTTTATAACTTTGATTCATTTAATTGGAACGGGTGTTTCCTTTCCATCAATCTTAACAATCGCTGTATGATTATTTGCAGCAAGCCTTATGAAGGTGCCTTGTTGGAAAAATACTGGCTGTAATTTTCTCTTTCGGGTTTGTGGGTTGTTGTCATGGTCTGGTGCGATATTAACTATGGTACTGGCCTCAATTGTATTATTTGCCATTTTTTTTCTATGAATGCTTCCTTGTTGACACATTTTTGTATAGTATTTTCCTAGCGTAGCATTTACTGACTAAAAAAAAAAAAAAAAAAAATTAAAAATTTACATTTGGCATTATACTGCTCGCTCTAAAGCTAACCTCATGAATTTTTGATACTTGTAAAACATGTTGTTCTATAGCATTATCAGGATCAAATGTTTTCGAAGCATTTCCATTTAATTCTTCATTCATTTCGTTATCTTGACCATTATTTGGTGTTTCATAATTCATTTTATTATCATAATTATTATCTTGTGCTTTATAAGAATTTATTTCATTATCCTGATCATTATCTAATATTTCGCAAACGTTCATTTCGTTATTCTGATCATTATCTGGTGTTTCATAGACACAATGCATTTTCCAACCAAACATAACTTCATGAGGTGTACGGTTGTGTGCAGTATGCACAGTTGAATTATAAGACATTACGAAAGCATCTAATACATTAATCCAATCTTTTTTTTGAAGCTGATTATTACGATCCTATAGCAATTTTGTAAAGCCTTGACCAATTGTTTGGTTAAGTCTTTCTACCTGTCCTTGGGACTGGGGATGACGAGGGCGGCCATATTTAATTCTGATATTAAGGGTTTCACATACTTGCTTAACGATTCCTTCAAACTCTTTTCCGTTGTCACTTTGTAAAACTAAAGGTGGACCGAGAATTCTAAAGACGTCCTTAACTAAATGTATGGCACTGTACCTGCTTCTTTGTTTTTCATAGGGATTGCAATGATGTATTTTGAAAACGTACAAACACATGTGAGTAACCATACAAACCCATGATTCATATTTTTAAAATCATGAAAATCAATTAAATCGATTTGAATATGCCACCAGGGTGCCACAGACGTAACCGATTTCATATCAGTTCATTCTTTAATAGAAGTATTAATGGCGCAAACAGAACATTCGTTAACATAAGCCTGAACTTCAGTTTGTATAACACCAATATGTTTTTCAGAAAGAGTAGAAAATGTTTTATGGTAATTTCGATGATTTGACTGGTCATGAAAATTTTTTAGTAATAAAACACGCAACTCTACATCATATTTAGGAATTACACGCTGTCTATCCGATACCATTTCATCTTTTTTATCTTTTTTAAAAAACGCAGAAAGATAAAGAATCCCATTTTCATCTAGTTCAAATTTTTTACAACGACCCTCAAATCTACATTTTGCCACAGGATCATGGATAGTTTCAGGTATTTTTTTTGATTTAAGATAATCAACTATATCCTTGTATTCGGTTGGGGCAGTGTTATTAATCACCTGATTATTTTTTATCAGGGACCTACCCCCTCCCTCTTTCTTAATATATAAATAGTCAGGTTCTTATATATAATTTCACCTTTTTTTACCCCCCTCTCCCCCAAAAAATCACCTGATTTTTGTTACTCCCCTTGGTGTTCCGGGAAGTTTTGGAATTGCTGGCATAGTTAGAGTTAGGAAAAAAAATATTGATAACACCATTTAAATACTGTGATCAACATGTGCAAAAATACACAACACGTGACACAAATAGAGTTAGCAAAACACGTGATGCGAGTTAGAGTTTGGTTAGAACATGTGACGCATGTTAGGGTTTGGGTTAGAACACGTGACATGTGTTAAGGTTTGGGTTAGGGTTCGGGTTCGGGTTAGGGTTAGGGTTAGCATGTATTGGTACATTCAGGTTGAAGCTCTACTTTGTGGAACATTTCTCAGCACATTCGAATTTTATAACTAAACTAACCATTTTTTTCACGATTCAAGGCAGAATTCAAGTAAGAACATGAAGAAAACATTACAAAACTACAGTAATAAAAATTACTAGCTTTTTTCTTTGGTAAAAAAAAAAAGCTTGGAATAAAACCTCTGCGCATTCAGGTACCTGTAGCAGGTTCAAGTGAGAACAAATTAAAGAAAAATCAAAGGGACTACGAAGCTAATAGTAAAATGCCTTTTTTTTTTAAATAACTTGTAGCACAGAATTTTCGCTGTGATTAAGTTCAAATAAGATCGATATGAGAAAACTAAAAGAACCACGAAACTATTAACAAATTACTAACCGGTTTTTTTTTGAAAAAAAAATTCTTGACTCAGAATCTCGGTGCATTCAGATTCCTGTAATAAGTTCAAGTAGAATTACAAATAAGGAAAACTAAAGAATCACGAAACTAATAGCAAATTATTTACCTTTTTTTTTGAAAAAAAAGACTTAAGCACAGAATCTCGGCGCATTCATGTTTCTGTAATAAGTTCAAGGTTGTAATGAGAAAATTAAAACCACGAAACTAGTAACAAATTACTAACCTTTTTTTTTTAAAAAAAATTCTTGGGGCTCAGAATCTCGGCACATTCAGGTTTCTGTAATAAGTTCAAATAAGACCGTAATAAGAAAACTAAAAGAACTACAAACTATTAACAAACTACTAACCTTTTTAAAAAAAAAATATTGTCGGAGCTCAGAATTTCGGCGACCTGTAATAAGTTCAAGTAAAGCCGCAATGAGAAAACTAAAAGAACCACGAAATTAGTAACAAATTACTAACCTTTTCTTTTTTTTAAAAAAGAAAAAAATTTCTGAGCTCAGAATTTCGACGTCCTGTTAGTGTTTCGATCCTATTCTTTAAGGGCCATCCGGATTAAATTCGGATCCTACTTTGTGTATCTGGATGATAATCCAAATCTGGATAAATCCGAATTCAATTATTGAATCCGGTTCTATATAAGCACAAAGTGCTATCACTTTACTCATTACATTTACGAATTTGGCTATAAATAGTTTATTTCAAATACTGTATCTAACAAAATGAAATGTCAATTTCGAATTTAATAAATTAACAAAAAACGTGTCAGACAAATGCAGTGAGCTATGCGAAATATAATTAATTTTTGTGTATCAAAAGATTAAGATCGAATTTTAGTGTAGGAAGTTCTATAACAAATTAATGTAAGTTTTTTTTAGTTATTACTAGTGATTTGGCCCGGATGGGTGTCACCTGATAATTATTCGGATAAACGCTATCCGGACTGTAACTCTAGATAAATTAATTATCTTATTAGAATTTTATATGATACCACATAAAGATTTGATTTTCATAGGTATCGAACACCCCAATCCAGTATGGTTTCGTATTGGAATTAACATTTGATTTCTATCTCAATTTACTGTAAAATTTTTTTACAAAACTTACCGAAAAAAATTTCTGTACGGACGACCAGAATTGTATTGTATGGGGAATTACAGTATGGTACCGGTATGGTATCGATTAGTATTTTCGCAAATCAATTGGTGTGGGTGAGCATATCAGTATAGTACACCCCGAATTTTTAAAATCAGTACCATACTGATCCGGACATTTTTTGGGCCCCGTGATGATAAATTCTTGTCAAATAATTTACCAGAATTTGCGTTACGTGGTCCAAAAATGTCTGATTTAAAAACGGATGAATCCTATTTAAAATACTAAATCCGGATATATATATCAAATATAAATAATAGGATTAATCCGGATTAATAGGATTACGGATTGGATCTCTAAGTCCTGTAATAAATTCAAGGTTGTAATGAGAAAACTAAAAAAACCACGAAATTAGTAACAAATTACTAACTTTTTTTTAAAAAAAATTCTTGGAGCACAGAATCTCGACGCATTCAGGTTCCTATAATAAGTTCAAGTAAGATCGTAATGAGAAAACTAAAAGAACCACGAAACTAGTACCAAATTACTAACTTTTTTTTTTTAAAAAAATTATTGGGCACAGAATCTCGGCGCATTCAGGTTCCCATAATAAGTTCAAGTAAGACCATAATGATAATACTAAAAAAACCACGAAACTAGTAAAAAAAAATGAAGTTTTTGGAGCACAGTATCTCGGCACCTTTAATAAATGCAAATAAGATCGTAATGAGAAAACTAAAAGAACCACAAACTAATAACAAACTACTAACCTTTTTTAAAAAAAAATTCCTGAAGTTTGGAATCTCGACGCCTTGTAATAAATTCAAGTTAAGGTCGTAATGAGAAAACTTAAAAAACCACGAAACTAGTAACAAATTACTAACCTTTTTTTTTTCTTAAAAAAAAAAAATTTCCTGGAAGTTAAGGTCGTAATGAGAAAACAAAAAACCATGAAACTAGCAACAAATTACTAACCTTTTTTTAAAAAATTCTTGGGGCTTAGAATCTCAACGCCCTGTAATAAATTCAATGAGAAAACTTAAAAAAACACGAAACTAGTATTTTTTTTTTTTAAAAAAAAAAAAAAAATCTTTAGAACACAGAATCTCGACACATTCAGGTTCAAGTGAGAACACAATAAAGAAAATCAAAGGGACTAGTAAAATACCTTTTTTTTTAAAAAATAACATGCGGCACAGAATTTTCGCTATAATTAAGTTCAAGTAAGATCGATATGAGAAACTAAAAGAACCACGAAACTATTAACAAATTACGAACCTTTTTTTTTTTTTGAAAACAAAATTCTTGACTCAGAATTTCAGTGCATTCAGGTTCCTGTAATAAGTTCAAGTAGAATTACAAATAAAAAAAACTAAAGAATCACGAAACTAATACGAATTACTTGCCTTTTTTTTCGAAAAAAAAACTTAAGCACAGAATCTCGGCGCATTCGTGTTCTGTAATAAGTTCAAGTAAGGTCGTAATGAGAAAATAAAAGAACCACGAAACTAGTAACAAATTACTAGCCTTTTTTTTTTAAAAAAAAAATTCTTGGGGCACAGAATCTTGGTGTATTCAGGTTCCTGTAATAAGTTCAAATAAGACTGTAATGAGAAAACTAAAAGAACACAAACTATTAATTAACTACTAATCTTTTTTTAAAAAAAAAAACATTGTCGGAGCTCAGAATTTCGGCGACCTGTAATAAGTTCAAGTAAAGCCGGAATGAGAAAACTAAAAGAACTACAAAACTAGTAACAAATTACTAACCTTTTCTTTTTTTTTAAAAAAAAAATTTCTGGAGTTCAGAATCTTGATATGTAATAAATTCAAGTTAAGGTCTAATGAGAAAACTAAAAAAACCACGAAACTAGTAACAAATTACTAACTTTTTTTAAAAAAAAAATTCTTGGAGCACAGAATCTCGACGCATTCAGGTTCCTATAATAAGTTCAAGTAAGATCGTAATGAGAAAACTAAAAGAACCACGAAACTAGTAACAAATTACTAACCTTTTTTTTTTAAAAAAATTCTTGGGCTCAGAATCTCGGCGCATTCAGGTTCCCGTAATAAGTTCAAGTAAGACCGTAATAAAATAATAAAAAAACCATGAAACTAGTAAAAAAAAAGAAGTTTTTAGGGCCAGTATCTTGGCACTTGTAATAAATTCAAATAAGATCGTAATGAGAAAACTAAAAGAACCACAAACTATAAACAAACTACTAACCTTTTTTTTTAAAAAAAATTTTCTGAAGTTTGGAGTCTTGACACCTTGTAATAAATTCAAGTTAAGGTCGTAATGAGAAACTTAAAAAACCACAAAACTAGTAACAAATTACTAACCTTTTCTTTTTTTCTTAAAAAAAAAAAAATTTTTCCTGGAAGTTAAGGTCATAATGAGAAAACAAAAAACTACGAAACTAGTAACAAATTACTAACCTTTTTTTAAAAAAAATTCTTAGGGCTCAGAATCTCGATGCCCTGTAATAAATTCAAGGAGAAAACTGAAAAAACCATGAAACTAGTAATTTTTTTTTTTTAAAAAAAAAAAATCTTAGAACACAGAATCTCGACACATTTGGGTTCAAGTGAGAGCACATTAAAGAAAAATCAAAGAGACTACGAAGCTAATAGTTAAATACCTTTTTTTTTAAAATAACTTGCAGCACAGAAGTTTCGCTGTAATTAAGTTCAAAGTAAGATCGATATAAGAAAACTAAAAGAACCACGAAACTATTAACAAATTACTAACCGTTTTTTTTGAAAAAAAATTCTTGACTCAGAATCTCGGCACATTCAGGTTCCTGTAATAAGTTCAAGTAGAATTACAAATAAGGAAAACTAAAGAACCACAAAACTAATACGAATTACTTGCCTTTTTTTTCGAAAAAAAAACTTAAGCACAGAATCTCGATGCATTCATGTTTCTGTAATAAGTTCAAGTAAGGTCATAATGAGAAAATAAAAGAACCACGAAACTAGTAACAAATTACTAGCCTTTTTTTTTAAAAAAAAATCTTGGGGCTCATAATCTCGGCGCATTCAGGTTCCTGTAATAAATTCAAATAAGACCATAATAGAAAACTAAAAGAACCACAAACTATTAACAAACTACTAACCTTTTTTTAAAAAAAAATATTGTCGGAGCACAAAATTTCGGCAACCTGTAATAAGTTCAAGTAAAGCTGCAATGAGAAAACTAAAAGAACCACGAAACTAGTAACAAATTACTAACCTTTTCTTTTTTTTAAAAAAAAAAAAATCCCGGAGCTCAAAATCTCAATGTCCTGTAATAAATTCAAGTTAAGGTCTAATAAGAAAACTAAAAAAACCATGAAACTAGTAACAAATTACTAACTTTTTTTTAAAAAAAAAATTCTTGGAGCACAGAATCTCAACGTATTTAGGTTCTTATAATAAGTTCAAGTAAGATCGTAATGAGAAAACTAAAAGAACCACAAAACTAGTAACAAATTACTAACCTTTTTTTTAAAAAAATTTCTTGGGTTCAGAATCTTAGCGCATTCAGGCTCCCGTAATAAGTTCAAGTAAGACCATAATGAGAATACTAAAAAAACCATGAAACTAATAACAACTTAATAACCTTTTTTTTTTTTTTTT
>QKWP01000385.1:164992-182667 GCA_003550325.1 Gigaspora rosea | reverse complement strand
TTTTTTTTTTTTTTTTAAAAAAAAAAGAAGTTTCTGGGGTACAGTATCTTGGCACCTGTAATAAGTTCAAATAAGATCGTAATGAGAAAACTAAAAGAACCACAAACTATTAACAAACTACTAACCTTTTTTTTAAAAAAAAAATTCCTGAAGTTCAGAATCTCGACATCCTGTAATAAATTCAAGTTAAGGTCAGAATGAGAAAACTTAAACTTAAAAAACCACGAAACTAGTAATTTTTTTTTTAAAAAAAAAAAAAACTTAGAACACAGAATTTCGACACATTCAGGTTCCTGTAATAAGTTCAAATAAGATTGTAATTAGAAAACTAAAAGAATCACAAAACTAGTAACAAATTACTAACCTTTTTTAAAAAAAATTCTTGGGGCTAAGAATCTTGGCGCATTCAGGTTCCTGTAATAAGTTCAAATAGGATCGTAAGGAAAAAACAAAAAGAACCATGAAACTAGTGACAAATTACTAACCTTTCTTTTATTTTAAAAAAAGACTCCAGCACAGAATCTCTGAATATTCAGGTTCCTGTAATAAGATCACAATAAAGAAACCAAAAGGAAACCAAAAGAAAACCAAAAGAACCACGAGTCTAATAGCAAGTTACTAACCTTTTTTAAAAAAGTGACTCAGAGCACAGAATTTTGGCATATTCAGATTCTTGTAATAAGTTCAAATAAGATCACAATAAGAAAACTAAAAGAACCACGAAACTAATAATAAAATACTACTTTCTTTAAAACTATATAGTACTGAAATCACGGCATATCGGGTTCCCTGTAATAAATTCAAGTCAGTATAAAAATATAGAGAAGTATAGAATAGCGAAAACTAATAGCAAAATTACTAGCCTTTTTTTTTTCTTAAAACTTAGACTTGTATCGCATACTTGGATCTCTGTTATTTAGGTAAAAAAAAAAACTATGAAAATTAATAGCTAACTACTAATGTGATACTAGAATTTCATTTTAAATAAGTTGATAAACTACCAACGCTTTTACACTCAAAGCCGCCAAATATCGAAAATATCGATTGAAAAAAACCCTAGTAAACCTAGTAATTTTTCTAAAACATCTTAAGGAATCATAAAACTAAAAGAACTGCATAGGCTCCTAATCTTTTTAGAGGTAGTGCCAGAAGGACAGACTTTGAATATTTGGCCGTTTACTAGAAAGAGGAAATCTCTTTTCAAATCTCAATTTGACTGGATTTAAATTTAATTATTATGATGCACCTCGCTGACGATATCACGACGCACCTCGTTTGACGATATTAGATAGCTTACATAATCAAAATTCGACAGTTGCGGATAATAATCATATCACGTGATTTCATGCATCAGCCGTTTCAAGCATCAGCCGCGACAATAATTTATTTATATTGTTTGAACAAAAATATCGCCAATAAAGAATCAATAACCAACCTTAAATCTAATTATTGAACGATCATTATTCTATGCCATACTTAATTCTAAATCTGTTACAAATAGCTATTAAAAAATTTTGATAAATATAAACGTATTATATAAATCGGGGCCTAAATAATAATAATATATTTAATTAGTATTATCAATATTTGCACATATTGATATCAAATACTGCTATATTTTTCTTCTCACATATTCACAACATTAAGCCGAAATATTTGGTCTGATCTATATATTCTTATGATACGATCTGAAATTCGGTATAATCTGAAATTTAGAGATGTAAAAGATATTCATCCATTATTTCAGTATTTAAAAGATTTTCATATTATACTGCACTATATTTACCTTACCGAACTTGGTCAGGTGATTATGAAGATTCAAAAATAGTAGTTGCGCCAATTTTTTAAAAGTTTGAGCGAAGATATCTTCACAACCACCTAACCAAGTTCAATGAAATCTTTTTCATTTGAATTCTGTGGATTTATAGAATTCAAATAAAGAAATTTCCATTGAATTTGGCCAGGTGGTTGTGGAGATTTTTTCGCTCAAAGTTAGCAAAATCAAACCGCCTATCAAAAATAGAAGCTGCACCAAGTTATTTTAAATGTTTGAGCAAAGATATCTAACCACCTGGCCAAGTTCTATAGAATTTTTTTATTTAAATTCTATGAATCCACAGAATTCAAATAAAAAAAGATTTCATCAAACTTGGTCAGGTGGTTACAAAGATATCTTTGCTTGCTTAAGGCTATAGAAAAATTAATCCGCCTATCAGCTACACCAATTTTTTAATAGTTTGAGCAGAGATATCTTCACGACCACTTGAACAAACCTGATGAAAATTTATTTATTTGAATTCTATGAATCTTAGAATTTCAAATAAAAAAATTTCATCGAACTTGGTCAGGTGGTTATAGATATCTTTGCTTGCTTAAGGCTATAGAAAAATTAATCCGCCTATCAGCTACACCAATTTTTTAATAGTTTGAGCAGAGATATCTTCACGACCACTTGAACAAACCTGATGAAAATTTATTTATTTGAATTCTATGAATCTTAGAATTTCAAATAAAAAAATTTTTATCAGGTTTGGTCAGGTGGTTGTAGAGATATCTTCGCTCTAACTTTGAAAAAATCAAACCGCCTATCAAAAATAGAAGCTGCGCTAATTTTTTTAAAGTTTTAGCTTAGATATCTTCACTACCACCTGATCAAACCCAATAAAAATTTTTTTATTTGAAATTCTAAGATTCATATAATTCAAATAAATAAATTTTTATAGGGTTTAATCAGGTAGTTGTAGAGATAACTTCGCTCAAACTTTTAAAAAAATTGGTGCAACTTCTATTTTTATAGGTGGGTTGATTTTTCTATAACTTTGAGCGATGATATCTCTGTAACCACCTAACCAAGTTCGATGAAATCTTTTTTATTTAAATTCTGTGTATTCATAGAATCCAAATAAAAAAAAATCCATAGAATTTGGCCAGATGGTTGTGGAGATATTTTCGCTCAAACATTTAAAATAACTTGGCGCAGCTTCTATTTTTAATTCGTGGTTTGATTTTTATTTAGTTTTGAGTAAAGTTATCTCCATAACCACTTGGACAAATTCGAATTTTTTTTTATTTAAGTTCTGTGAATTCATAGAATTCAAATAAAAAAAATTATCAACTTTGATCAGGCGGTTGCCAAAATATTTTGATTTAAAATTTTGAAAATTTTTATTTTTCTCAGGTTGGAAACCATATCGGAAAGGATCTTCAGTTACATGATGACGTATTATTTCTGCCACCACTAATCTACTAGCGACCCACCTGGTTACCCAGTGGTACCTAAATATGACCTGCTATATCAAACATTTTCTCATCATAACCCATTATCTCAAAAGACTTAGAGTGTCCGAATCACTGATTGGAGTTTGCCGCCTGTCATAACTGCCTACTTTTTAAACCCTCTTCTCCTAACTTCTCAAGTAGCAGGGTACTACTAGAAAAAAAACAAATATAGAAAATAAAAGAAATAGTAAAAAATGGAGAAAAATCTGCGAACCTAAACGAAAAAACCAAAGAATGTACAAATTAAAAATGAAAAGAAGGAAAAGAAAGGCAAAAAGTAAACGGCTATGACAGCACTATTTACACCTATGCCAGGTGATAAAAATTATATAATACTGCGCAAGGAACACCTTACCAAAGTATTATATGTACATAAAAAGAAAAAGGAAACTAAAGGAATTTCTAGAATTTAATCTCCGAAGATCAACTACTCCATTGCGTCATGTCTCATTACGCGTCCATTCCTGTTTATCCACCTGCATGCCTTCTTCCCGATTAGGATAGGAACAACAATGCCAATCTTTGAGAGGGAGTACGCCGAATTTCTCACTTTTCGTCAAAAATTCTAGAAAAACAACTTCAAGCGAGAATATGATAACAGGTATATGGTCAAATATGTTCTTGTAGCCAAAAAACCTTAAAGAAACTAATGAAAGCCTCATTTTTCTTAGTTAACCGCCTAGCCAAGCTATAATACCTTTGTTGATAAAAGCAAAACTTCTACCAGAATTTCTTGTACAAAGGGCACCTACTGCCAGTTATCTTGCACAACTAACACTTCTGGCTTGCGTGCTGAATATATAAAGGAGTCTCCAATATAGACAAGGTAAGGTTGACCTTTATAAAAACCAGTATTAATAGCTGCTTCATTTTTTACTAGGAAAATTTTTTGTTTTTCTTTTGTTCAGAATCTTGTACAAGTGATCGACCAATAACTTTGTAATATTATAAATATATTTGGTTTATTCTTTAATAATAATATTGTTTAAGCTCAAAAATAACTTACCAGTAATATTATGGGTGTGGCGACTTAGGGAAGTTGGTAAGTTGTCACCCCCCAAGTGGCAGGACTTGAGTTCAAATCCCACTGGCGACGCTTTTGAAAAAATAGGCCTGTGTTCTGGTAACTGTTTCTTGTCGATCGGTTGGGTACATCACCTGTAGTCCTTGGTTACCATCTTGAATGGGAGCTTTCAGGCGAAGTTGTGTCATGATACAGACAAATCCAAGAAACCGGAGAAACAGAAACCCATTTGGCAAGTCCCGAATAAGGAGGTAGCTCTGATCTTTGATGGTGCTAACCAAAACTGGAATATTGGACCGAAACCGGGGAACCGGACGTTGTCCTTGGGGACAAGGTCTACCAACCTGGCCGCCGGAGTCGCACCGGAGGAAAAGGACCCATGTTGAGGAATTGGGGACCAAGGGGAGAAAAACCATAATGGCACCTAATGCCAGGTAGATCAACCCTTCCGGGCCAACTGGATTGGAAGTCTGGGAAAACGGTGAAGGACCGGTAGGAAAGTGATAGTGGGTACCGGGGTTGGAGCGAACCTTATAAGGGCAGAAGTAGGTAATGGTAGCGGTTGGGTATCCCCTGACTGCAAGTTGCTTGCCTCGGTGAGTGCGTAAGTTACCGAAGTGTAGGTAATACCTGTGTGGGACAGGAACTGCTCTACCAAGTTTACCTGCGAGGATAAATTAGTCCTAAGGGGATGTAGGTAGCATCTGGAACTGTCTTCGACTGACTAATGTATCGAAGGGCTGTACCGGTGATCACAAGTAGGATTGACATGTGAAGCTTGGACCAGAGGGTTTAAATAGGCAATCCCCTAGTCGGGTTGTAGGTATGGCAACTAGTGTAGAACCTTCAGGCGGACTACTTAAATTAGACAACCAAAAGTTGTATGTGTGGCTAGTTGTACTCTCATTCAATGTAATTCAATTGTGGGTGTGCCCAAAGAGGCGTCCTTGATCCACAGGCTTGATTAAATAAACTCTCACCCAAAGCGGGAACTTTAACACCAAAAAAATAAAAAATAACTTACCAGTAATATTAATTAATGTTTTTCAAGTATGTCACTAGTATGTCCAAAAATGCTTCTTTTAGTTGATTTAATTGATTTAATTGAACAATAATCAAATAAGGTTGTTTTCAAGCATTTCTTTCTATTATTAATAAAATAGCTTTATTGGCAAAAAAAATTGATCATGTTTATGATCATGTTTAATAATTTCAATCAAAACAAACTGGATTTAACAACTATTTGGGTTTGTGTCTTAAATATGACCTTACGAGTATAGATACTGGTGAAATTAAACTATTTACTAGATAAAATAGTGAAATAGTTTCACCAGAATTACACCAAAATAAAATTTTGGTGAAATGGTGAAATTAGTGAAATTGGTGAAATGGTGAAATTGGTGAAATTGGTAAAATTGGTGAATTGGTGAATTGGTGAAATGGTGAATTGGTGAAAATGGTGAATTGGCGAATTGGTGAAATAGTGAACTAGTAAATTTTGAAACAGTGAATTAATGAATTGATTGTCTTCTAAAAAAAGCACCTTTTCTTTTATTTATTTCAACAAGATCGATGAATTTGGTTGGTTAGAATAAAATTAAAGTAAAGTTACTTGCTTCTGTAACTTTACAAAATTTATTTTTATATTGTGCATTTTGCATCTAAATTCGAACTTAAACAGTTAAAGTTTTGATCTCTAAGTGTCTTGTAAAAACATAAAATGTAAAAATTTATACAAAAACCTAACTTTTGAAGAGCAAATACAGTCCAAATTCCAGACTGAAATAATTCCAGACTCTGGAAATTTGCCATTTTACCATTTTGCCATTTCACTATTTCACCATCTCATCATTTCACCAATTCACCAATTCACCGTCACCATTTCACCAATTTACCAATTCACCATTTCACCAATTCACCAATTCACCAATTACACCAATTACACCAATTTACTAGTTACACCAATTACACCATTGCCGATTGGTGATTGGTGAAATGGTGAAATCATTTCACCACTTTTGATTTAATTTCACCAGCATTTATACTTACAAGACTATATAGATTTTATGAATAAATTTAAAATTTCTATAGTAGCTATGGGTAAAGACATTTATCAGATGATTTCCACCTCTTAAGAGGGTACCACCTCTCCCCCAGGGTTGGCAATGGATATACTCCATTGAAAAAATTGTAAACCAATAAAGCCAATAAAACCAATGGAGCCAATGGGGCCAATGGAGCCAATGGAATTAGATATTAGTTATTAACAAATACTATATTATAAGCTAGTTGGCCTCTATTGGCTCTATTCACAAATTATTCTCAATGGAGCAATGGAATGATACCAATAGAGTTGTTCTCCATTCACCCACCTGATACTAAACTAGCCAATCAAATTTAAGCAAATAATATATACAAACCAAACTTTAGTCAAGTCTAAGTTTGGTCCAGATTTGGTCCAAAGTCTGCAAGCTGGTCTTATTTTGAATATGTTTATATGTATATATTGGCGCTGAACAAGTTTACTTTATGCATGAAGTTAAAATTAATTAGTTAAATTTTGTTAATCATAAGATTTTATAAAATTTTATTAATAAAATTCTATAAAATCATAATTCACAAATTTTTATTAAATAATTCTAACTTTATGCACTAAGTAAACTTGTTTAGCATCCAAAAATACATCAAATCGGTATAATTTTTTTTTATTTTACTTGAATTTTAGATATTAGATGCATAATTTTTGATTTTTGATCAAAAAAGTCAAATTTAAGTATCTTTTCTCCAAATTTCAAGTAAAATAAAAAAGATTCTGCTGGTTTGATGTATTTTTTAGATGCTGTACAAGTTTACTTAGTGCATAAAGTTAGAATTAATTAGTAAAATTTTGTGAATCATAAGATTTTATAGAATTTTATTAATAAAATTCTATGAAATCTTATGATTCACAAAATTTTACTAATTGATTCTAACTTTATGCACTAAGTAAACTTGTCCAGTATCTAAAAATACATCAAATCGGCAGAATCTTTTTTATTTTACTTGAAAGTTGGAGAAAAGATGCTTAAATTTGACTTTTTTGATCAAAAATTAAAAATTATGCATCTAATATCTAAAATTCAAGTAAAATAAAAATAATAATAATTATGCCGATTTGATGTATTTTTGGATGCTAAACAAGTTTATTTAGTGCAGAGATTAATATAAAATAAAATTTTAATATTTTTAATTATTATTATTAAAAATTTTATATAGTTATTTTGGGCAATTTTGATTGGCTAATAAAACTATATTATATAGCACCTGATAATCCCTCTGACCCCCTCCTCCCTAAAAAATTAGGTGATAAATGTCTCTACCCTATCCAATAATCCAATTTAAATAATTTCTTTTTTTTTGTAAAACTTACTAAGCTCTACAAATTTACAAATAATACAAAATAATAAAAAGTTTATTTGAATTGGATTACTAGATGGCTAAAAATTTAAATTTTTATTTATAAAATTTATTTAGTCCATAAGGTTATTTTCATAATACAAACCTCATCTTTTTTTTCAAAGTTACTCTATTGAAATGACTAAGCAGCATCTTGATTACTAGCAAATCATATTGTAGAAGCTGTTTGAGAACAATCTAAGATTACTTTCAAGTGTCAGTTTTAATGTAATTAGAAAGTAAACATAATAGTACTCAAGCATAATTATATTTATATAAAATTTTTTACCATTAGAAATTAGGAATATATTATTTCAAATGTCTAAAATGACTCTGTGAATATTCTAAATTTGCTGTATTCAAGTATTTAAATATTCAATTAGTGATACCAATAATTTCCAAAATTTGGATTTATTTATAAAAAACCAAAAAATTTTTAATGCACAATTTTAGCATTTTGATTGTTAGTTATTGCACTTTGCAAAAAAGATGTGATCTTGTAATTTTGTATTGATAATAGCAAAAAATTTCTAATATTTAATTCGTGATTCGCCTATAGATAATAGAAATCATATGTAATATATAGTAAAAAGTGGGGATAAGTAATGATAAGTTTTTTAGTAAATATTGGAATCTGGTTGTTCCTTCTTCTAAAAGTTTTTTTCTATCAAGTAAACTTTTAATGTGCATCTAATAAAAGTTGTAGAGCTAATTTTTCTGATTCCAATGGTAGTAAAATCATTAAAATTGACTCAATATAGCATAAGATATAAGCATTTTAATCTTCGCAATTATAGGGTTTTTCTTTGTTTATTTAAAGGAAAAAACATATAGCTGTGAAGATTAAAATGCTCATTTCTCATAATATACTAGGTCAATTTTAATAGGTTTATTACCATTAGAATCAGAAAAATTAGCTCTACAATGTTTATTAGATAAACATCAAAGATTTAATTGACAGAAAAAAACTTTTAGAAGGAGGAACAGCCAGATTCTCATATTTAGTAAATTAATATAGTAATTTGCCCCAAAATATATTATGTAGATCCTACTAATTTTAGGCAAATCACGAATTAAATTTTCTATAAATTAAATTTTCTGATTATTGCGGTTTACAAAAATGTATAACTAGTATTTTAAATTCAAATTTTGATTTGATGTTCTCAAAAAAATAACATTTTGAATATTAAATACTCTCTATATAGAAAATTAAAATTCTTTAATATCAAAAGAATTTTGTTATGTTTTCAAAAAGAAAGAGTGAGAAAGAGTCAAATAAGAATATTTTTAAAAATATTGATCTGAAATGTAGCAAAGAACCTTTAGTATCTATACAGTACAAGATTATATCAAAATTACATTTTTGATGTATTTTAACCAAAATTAGTGGTTTTTTGATGCATTTTTTACTAAATTTCCTGAAAGTTCTGTCTTATAGGAATACATTAATATGATTGGTTAATTTTTGTAGATTTATATATAATTTCTGTTATAATTAACCAATTATAATACACAATTTTAAAGTATTATTGCTGTAATACTACTTAAAAATGAAAAATACTTTATACAAAACTAATAATATAGATAAAAAAATTTTTTTAATATTAGTCTGGTGATCATACCACTTTTTATTTAATAAGGAATGAGTTACATTTGCAAATGCTATTACTAATTCTAGCATAAACATCTTACAATTAAAAAGTAGTTCGTCCAGTTACTTGAGGCATCTGTTTGTGATCTGCCAGAGTAAAATTAGTATCCCTATATATTATAGTTAACTTAATTTATAGTAGTAGATCAATAGCTGAGTTCTATAGCTTATTATAATTACTTTTTATCTTAAAAAATTCTTCTACCTAGATTTTAGCAGAATAGTTTGCTAACTAATATTTGTATAATAAAACTAACAAAAACAAATAAATAAAAAAGATATAAAAGAAAATGAAAATAAAAGAGAATAAGAAATAGAGAAAAACTACAACCTAAATAAAAAACCAAAAATAAAAAAAACAAAATAAAAAAAGTATAAAAAAGAATATGGCCTAACATATATATAAAAGAAGAGAAAAAAAGAAAAAAAAGAGAAATAAAAAAAAACTGAAAAGAATATTCTAAGAATATTTTTACTAAAAAATTTTATGAGTGGTTTTTTCAAAAAGATTTCACATGTTATTTATTGTTTATTTTGTCTTCAAAACTCACTCATGACCCTATGTCAAATATAGTAGATCTTTTTCAATTTGAATGAAGTAAATACTACCAATCTTTTGAAAAGGGTACACCAAAAAGCCCACTTTTGTGAAATTTCAAAAAAGCTGTCAACACCACGAAAGTAAATATCAAACTAGAGGAATCGGAGGAGTTATACTATAGTGTTCAACACTATAGGTGCATTTTATAATTACCGTATAAAAAAATTTACTATTAAGTTTATATATAATTTTTTAAAATTATATTCTCTACTTTTAAAATAAGGATCCCAAAATATATATAAATAGATCAGGTTAATTATAAAATTACTAAATATAGAAAAAAACTTCAAAAATAAGCAAAAATTGCTATAAATAAAAAAATATGCATAAAAAATACACAAAATAAGCAAATAATACTTGATCTATCTATGTATATTTCAGGGTCTTTTAAATAGCTTAAAAATATTTACTTATTTATCTCTTAATCTGTTGAAGTTTGTAGACAAATTTGTTAGTATAATTACTATAACAATACCTCTAATTTATTTTTTTAATTATTTAAAATATTTAATTAATAATCTGCTAATCACTTAAAAAATAATCATAGTGTAATATTGCAAATTACTATGTAATCATTTATAAACAATATATCACAATCACCCAAAAAACCCTATTTTTTATTTAGTTATAGTCGTCCTCCTATATAATCACACAGTTGGGCACATACCACTAGGTGATTATAAAGAAGTGTGACTTTACAAAGGTTATCTCTATATAATCACAGCTTATATTAAAAATTAATAGAAGTAAAAATAAAAAAATATTATTTATTTATTAGTAAAAACTATAGACACAACATTTACATGACTTATGAGCACAAAACGACCTAAATTAAGGTTAAAGTGTATTTAGTAATGCCGATTTTGTTGTTGTACCTAGAGATGGGTTCCATGCGTGCGCATAATTCCTCAATCATGCGCATTAATGCGCATATTTCCGAATCATGCGCATTAAATAAGTATTATTAACATTCTAATCTATCTATATACTTCAATCTTGAGTCTGTTCGCTTTAACATTTTTGACTGGTCGTATCCGAAAAATGTAACCTAAATGTAGGAAAACTAACAGAAATACGTAAGATGATTATAACTATTATCATGGTCGAGTAGTTATTATAACATTCGAGTAATTATTATAAAATTTTTTAATGCTCTTATTAATGCCCTTAAACAACACAAAACCATGAAACATGAATTTTCCAAATTTACCTTTGTTGTTGGATTCCCTCATGAATTTGAAACCGTTTTGTATAATGGTCTCAAGGTCAAGAATAAGTACAAGTGCAAGAACAAGTGCAAGAACACGACAAATGCTCTGCTATTGATAAAACATATGATTAATAAAAGATTAGTGAATATATTAGTGAATATGGAAAATAAGTATCAATTATTATGGATTTCTTACGATGACTTTGAAGATATTGAAAAAATTAGTAAAGGTGGATTTGCAACTATATATTATGCTACATGGTATGATTGAAACCAAGATAGAGACAGAGATGTTGCACTTAAATTACTTCATAAATCAAATAATTACTGTGAAAAATTTATAAAAGAGGTAATTACTATTACAGTAATTGTTTTTACTAATTATCATTCATTTAGCAATTTTCAAAATATGATTCATTTTAGTAATCAGTTAAAGGCATATTGCGATATCGGATTTAAAGATCCAACTTTTTTAAAGTGTTTGGGTATATCAAGAGATAAAGTTACTAAAAATTATATTCTTGTCATAGAATATGCTTCTGAAAGATCTTTGCGCCAAATTTTGCAAACTATAGCACAAACGGATTGGAAAGGCAAATTAAACCTACTACAATGTTTTCATCAGATCTTCAGATAATTCATTCGCATGACCTTATTTCATCGTGATTTACATAGTGGAAATATACTTCTTAATAGTCATAAAAGTGCATATATTACAGATCTAGAGCTTTCGATAGCAACTAATTCAATATCAGATGGAATTTTTGGTATTTTACCTTACATTGCTCCAGAAGTTTGGATAAAACATCATTATACTAAAGCATCTGATATTTATTCGTTTGGTATGATCATGTGGGAAATTTTAAACAGTAAACCTGTTCCTTATCTAAATTACAGTCTAAATTACAATATAAAATCCAACAAAAATGTGATGGTTTACGACTACCTATTCTTGAAAATACAGCAACTGCTACGCAGATTTAATCAAAAAATGTTGGAGTGCAGAACTAGAAAAACGACCAACAGCAAAAGAAATTTGCGATATTCTTACGAAATGGCAGAATAATGAACCTATTTTGTCAGAATTATTAGAATCTGATAAAAAAATTACAAAATAAGAAAAATGGAATACGCAAATATATAATGATTCACATTATAAAAGCAGTTTTATCCCATCTAATATTTATGATAAAGGTAATTATATATATAGTTTTCATTAGTGATTGTACCCAGGTAGAACTTGCAATTGTGAAATAGTAATTTATCCGGATATCCGGGTAATTTAATAGTAACCGGGTAGAGGTTTTCCCAATGGGTACAATCTCTAGTTTTTATATTAATTTATACAGTAGAGAATTGATCCCCCTATCTTTCCAAATGGAAGTTTTTTGTTAAGTAAAATGATAAAAATAAAGTACAAACAAAACTAAAAAAGGAAAAGTGAAATTGGGCAAAATATTGTATAGAACATACTACAATACCGAATAATTTAAATATGTTAAAATGAAGGATGTTACTGCGTTACCGAATAGTTTAAATATGTTAAAATAAATGATAATACTGCGTTATTGAATAATTTAAATATATTAATTAAAATAAAGGATAAATCGAAATGGTTTCATTAAATAATTTAATTTGTTTCATAACATAATCTAAAATGCTGATTCTTATTTATACGCTGTACAAACTTTTTTATTTTAATTAAAGTTTAAAAAATAATTAAAGTTTAAAAATATCGATCTTTATATTGTTGATGGGACCCATGGGTAGTTCGAAGGGTGTTCATAGTTTAATGGGTCGGGTATGAGTACTAAGATCTGAGCCCTAGAGTAAGAGAAGGGCTCAGATAGGTTGCTTATGTACAAACGGGTAAGGTAAGGGTATCACTAGTACCTGGCCCTACTCGGCCCATGCAGAAGCCTAGTAGGTGTGATTATATGGAAGGCATTTTACTATTAAAAAGTATCTATAAATATGAAATTATGTATGATAGTGATTATAAACATTTGTGACTATATAGAAGGGTTTTTAATAACAAAAAAATTGGTAACCAAAATCCATGTGATTGTATGGAGTTTGTGATTATATGGGAGGTGACTGTAATAAGTTTTGTTAATTAATTGAAAACTGTAGAACTTGTCAAAATATATTTAATAGTAGTTAAATTATTAAAATCAGCTAGTAGATATAAAGAAATCATTGAAATATGATTGGCCAATTATATAAAATTCTATACAGTATACCTTTTTAAATCCAATGTGCATAGTAGACAGCTTTTGCACCAACTTTGAAAGGTTATCAGATTTAAAATACTAATAGCCTAATGGTTACATGATTCTAGCTAAATATAATTGGCCAGATTATATTTATAAATATATATTTGGTATATATAATTAGATTTGAGCCAATCAAATTGATTAATATTATTTAACAAACCTATTATTTTATAAATACTATATCTAATATTTTAAATATCTGTTATAAAAATAGCCAGTTATTAAATTTGAATTATGAAACTAATATAGTAGAAGTTTTACCAAAATCAAATTTAAAAAAGTATACTGTATTTGTTTATATGAAATTTTATATAGTTTGACAATCATTTTTTGATAAGGAATCTGTTATATAGTGCACTGTGCACTCAGTGCACCCTTGAGTAACCCCTGTTATGTTACTAAGCTATTTCGCAATTGTACTAGGGTAACCCTGTTGTGTTACTAAGCAAAAATGCTCCTTTCACAATTTTGCCCTAAACCCAACCCTAATCCTAACTCTAAACCTAATCTTTAACCTAAACCTAACTCTAACCCAAACTCTAATCCTAACTTTAACCCTAAGAAATACTAAATTTATAGGGGTGCACTAAGTGTACCGGTGCACTGTTTAGATTTTTTCTTTTGATAATATTTTAGAATCTACTAGACCAATTTTAATAATCTCATTCTTTTAGATTTGTTATAATGAGTTTTACAACATTTAATTAATTAACAAAACCCATTAACTTAGCAAAAATTGTTTTCTTTAAGTAATTGTTGTATTTCTGCTTATAAAATAGGAAACCTATTTTTTTTTACTAAGTTAATAAATCTTGTTGATTAATTGAAAGTTGTAGAGCTTATTATAACAAATTTAAAGAAGATAAAATTATTATACTGTAATTGATCTAATTGATGAAAAATATTATTAAAAAATAATTGGCTAACTATATAAAATTTTATATAAACAAACCTTTGTTTATATAAAATTTTATATTAGCCAATTATAATTTGAAAATATTTTTGTAATGATTGGGCTGATTTTAATAATTTAACTACTGTTAAATACATAGTTATAAGCTTTACAACTTTTAACTAATTGACAAAACTTATTAACTTAGTAAAAAAATAGGTTTCTTTAGATAATCATAGTATTTTATCTATAAGTAATTAATATAATAATTTGTATTATCAAAAAATCAATTAACTCTTCTTAACAATTCCTCTTACCAAATTTTTCATGAACCTGACCTATGAAAATTTTGGAGTTAGTATGTTTTGCATATAACAAAACTTTATCTAGAAGCAACTTGGATAAAGAGTTTTAGATTAAATATGAGAAAACTGAAATAGAAATAAAAAAAACTCTTCTTTTGGGTTTGGCTCTTTAGGTAGAAGACTTTATTACTATAAAAGATATAGTAGGACTACAATCCTAAAGTTTTTTGTTAAAAGAAGTGAAAGTATAAACAGAAGCTCACTTTAGTAAATATATTATTTTTCAAAACATAAAATCTATGCTCCCTACAACTTAATACCTTTGTTATTTCTTCTTGGTTTTTTCAAAATTTTTGCCAAAAAGTAAAAAATCTAGCCTACTCTCTAAAAGATTAGCAATATATACTTTTTCTAATTGGAAATATGCCTACTGAATTAGAACTGAGTTATAAGTAAGTTTTGATATCTGCAAAATAAACAGTGAATGATATGTAAGAATGATCTGAAAGAAAATATCAGAAAAAATTTTCTTTCTAGAATTTTTTTTAGATATAGTTTTTTTTTGTTTTTTTGTTTTTTTTGACGTACAGTACCGGACAGCGAAAACATCCATTTTTTTTAGCATTGTTTAAAGTCTAATAACTTCACAACAAGTAATTATTTTAAAAATCACTCTTACAAATTTTTTATTTGTAACCTAAACTACAAATTTGTAAGACAGATTTTGATATCTTGCTTTTTAAAGAAGTTATAAGGTTTGGGCACCCTAAAAAAAATTGGATGGTTTTTGCTGTCCGGTACTGTATATATAATACTTTAACAGATGTGGATCTGTAAATCTGTATAGTATTATATAATTTTTATCTCTTAGCACTAGTTTTTAGTAGTAATTAGTGCATTTTTTTCTCTTTTTTTCTTTGTAGTTTTTGTTTTTTTTTTCTTTGTTAGACTTCATCATTAGCACAGAATTTTCTTTGTTTCTTTTATCTTTTATTTTTATTAATTTTGTTAGAATTGGTTTTTCATTTAGGTCTAGTAGTTATTTCTCTATTTTTTATCTCCATTTTTTTTCTTTTTCTCTACTTGTTTGTATTTTCTTGTATAGTTAAGTTTATTTCTACCATTAATGCTAGGTAGGAGGGATTTGAAAAAAAAACCTATGTTGCTCTTTGACTTGAGCTGACAAAGTTTAAATCTATTTATCTATAAAGTAGTTAACAGGTTGTGTATAGTTGCTTTTAAAATAACTGTATGATGTCAAATTTTAGACTTAGGTATTAATTTATTACTAGGCTTTTATGTAATAATCAATACTGTTTTAATAAAATATAAGCAGACTGTCAAAAAGTTAAAAAAAATAATTTGTATTATACTATGATTATTTTTTAGATGACTGGCAAACCATTAATTAAATAAAATTTGGTATAATAATATTTAAAAATAAGAATAATATTTTTGTATTATTTGTATTTATTATAAGACGAAAAGTTTATATTGCTTAGAGGGCATCCATAAATAATGTACATAGTAGCTTTTGACCCCTCCCTAGACTATATAAAAAATTTTTCAAAATCTGTATGTTTATATATAAAATTTTACAAAAACTTGAATATCTTGTGACACAGTAATCTGATTTAGATAATTTTGGTACTATTTGATTCGTCTCAGTGAGACAAATTCAATGCTACCAAAATCATGTTATTTGGATTACTGGATCGCAAGATATTCACAAAAACTATTGGTTATATAGTAATTTTATAAGAAAGATATGACCAATAGTATTTTGCCAATAACTCCTGATCCAGTGATACAATGAAATAAAATTAGTACCATTCGACTCCTCGCACTAAGACAAAAATCAAATAGTACCAAAATCATTCAATTTGGACCACTGGATCAGAATTTAGACAAATTTTTATAAAAAAATTATGTTATATTTTTTTGACCTCACTACTTATCAGAAAAATGTTATATTTTGTCTGACCTCTCCCCTCTGATATAATGTTATTTATGGATGCCCCCTTATAAGCTAAAAATATTAAATTTTAAAAAATTTTTACAAAAAAATATTTTGCAATATTTTAGTAAATTTTTTAAACACTGGTTTTAAAAATATAATTTTAATAAAATAAGAGCCAAAAAATATTTATTTAGTATAAAAAAAACTTTTCATAAGGGTCAATATCAGATTTATCAGATTTACTAATATATTGTTTAATTATTTGTTTATCCCCAATTCCAAATATAGCAATAATATAGCTATAGTGCCGATCTTATCTGGATTGGCAATTCATAACCTGGCTGGGTCAAAATTTGAAACTTCTAAAAAAACATTTTATATATTTTAATAACCAAGTAGAATTTTATAAAATTTTATATATAAAATTTAAAAAAAAAAGCCAGATGGTCAGATCTATTTAAAAGTTTCATGTTATAAAAACCAAGCAATTAAATTTGTATGGCATAATATCTAAGCTTTACTGTACAGTACATTATAGCTATATGTTATTTATTTCAAAAATTATCAAAACATTGATTATTATTACCAGTTAGTGTTCCTATGAACCTGAACTGAACTGAACTTAGGTCAAGTTCAGGTTCAGGTTCAGGTTTAGTATTGAACCTGAACCTGAACATTTTTTAAAACATGTTCAGGTTCAGGTTCAGTATTGAACTTTTAGAGCTGGTTCAGGTTCAGTTCAGGTTCAGTTCATAAGTCATGAACATGTTCATGAACATGTTCAGGTTCAGTCTGGTGTTCATATGAACTAGTGATTCTAGGTTTAGGTCCGGGTTTGGTCTAGTCCAGACCAGGCTCAAACTCTAAATTTAATTATTAAAACTTTATACTAAACTCAAACTCAATCATAAGTTTGGTCAGGCTAGTCCAAATTTTGCAAACTAGTTTGAGTCTAAATAAAAATATATGTATTTTTTGATACTGGACAAGTTTACTTAGAGTGAGAAGTATAAATCAGTTAGTAAAATTTAGAGAATCATAG
>QKWP01000385.1:145005-163583 GCA_003550325.1 Gigaspora rosea | reverse complement strand
AAACATGTGCATATATTATGAACCTGAACATGTTCATGAACCTTGAACTGAACCTGAACTGAACTTTTTTTAAGTTCAGGTTCAGGTTCATGTTCAATAATTTTAAGTTCAGGTTCAGTTCAGTATTGAACTTTTAGAGCAGGTTCAGGTTCAGGTTCAGGTTCATTGAACCTGAACCTGAACCTCTATTGAACTGAACTGAACTTCGGAACCCTATTACCAGTACATACTGTAAGTATATAATTGAAAGCTAAGTTCACTAAATAAAAATTAGATATTTATTTTATAGACTTTCTATGTGCAGCGCTCAATTAGTTTAGATATGGTTGAATCAGTCCCAAAAAAAACTGGTCTGGTCCAGTCTCTGAACTAGAACTAAAGGTTTTCTTAGTTGCCAAACATAGACCAGTTCAGACCGGTTCAGACTGATTAATTAGTAGCAGGAAATGAAAAATATGAACCACACAAGAATGATTCAATAATTAGTAAATAAACAATGAAGGCATGGCAAAATAATTATTAAATAATCAATAAAGGCATGACAAATAATTAGTGAATAACCAATGAAGGTACAAATAATTAGTGAATAATCAAAGAAAGTATGACAAAATAGTTAGCAAATAATCAAAGAAAGTTGATAAAATAATTAGCGAAGATAAGTTATTTTATACTAATTTATTTATTAATAATGAGCAAACAAATTAATTTATTTAATAATTAGAGAATTTTATTTAATTATTAATAATTTTCGCAGATTAAAATGAAATCAGATTAAAATGAAACTAGGGACCTCTCTTGCTCACCTTTAAAGCTTATAAAACCCACATATGCTCGTTTATTAATAACCCTAACCCTAAACCCTAACCCTAATCTAAAAAAAACACCCAAAAATGTCCCCTAAAAAATTTTAAAATTTTGCTTAAAAAATAGAAAAATTTCATTTTAATCTGTCACAATAATTAGCGATGATATCATTAAATTCTGAAATAATTGGTGAAATTGAGTGGTGAAATTGGTGAAATTAATTTCTAATATCTAAGTACGGAATGCGTCAATAACACAGGTTTGTTATATGTAATAAATTATAAATCTTGAAATAACAAATTTAATATATTTATATCCTTAGATGTTTTCTTGGGACCCTTTACCAGAAACTTTTAAATCCAATTTTTCCACAGAACTATACATACCTAATTCAAACTTTAAAGTTATGCCCTCATATCAAACTGCAAAGAATTTTGAGATTCCAAACATATCTGTGTTCTTTCGTTTTGCTTATTAATTTATTTAATATGTTTAATTAATTTTTTTACATAGCGTTGTTGAATTTAAAATTAATGAATACAATCGAAAAACAATTTAATTTCGCTTATTGTTAATAAATATAATCGAAAACCATTTAATTTCATTTATTAATTGATATAACAGAAAAATCATTTAATTTCGATTATTGTTGTAGTGCAGAACCTTTCAATATTTTACATTCATATGCACAAGTTAAACTTCAAACATTGTAAATATTTAAATTTTAATTAAATATATATAATGTGATAAAAATTGCTAAGGCTACTTTAATGAAGCCTAAGTTATTTAATAATTAAATATCTCATCCAAATAAATTTATTATCGTCCTTTTTCAATAAATAATCCTAGTAAATTAATTATGAAATTTGGATCATAATTTTTCGCGGCTCCATATTGATTTATTTTCGAAACGAAATGGATCAAAAATTTTTAAAATCTTTCATAATTAAATAGTGCTTTGAAAAATTTAGTTCTTGGTTGATAGATGTAATATGGTGAATGTCTAACGAAAAATATTTTGTATAAACTAATATATATATATATCATACGGATTCAAAATATAAATATCATTTTCAAGGAATTACCAGCATAGATACGATCAAACGGATAGCCCTAATTAAATAAATAATATATTATCAATTAATTTTCTAATAATAAAATTATTGATTTAAACTTACCATATCACGAGCGTCTGGATATTTTGTTGGTCTTTCACTCAGTCTTTTTACCGCACATACTTATGCTACTGTACCTTCTTCAGTACTATTAGGAACTTTATCAACATTCCAATCCGAGATATATACAATTTAAATTCCATTCTTTCTCAGTTCCACGTGGAAGTAAAGATGATATGATCAACCACAATAATCTAAATTACATGATATATTTAAGGTATATTTCTTTAAATAAATAACTAAATACTGTAAGCTATAAATTATTTGGAAAGTCATCATCTGAATATCATCAAATACTTTCTGAGCGGATTTTCAAATAACAGAAGAGAGCTCACAGTCACGAGAGATAATTGTTTCTCCTGTTGCTTTAAATTTATATTTAAGTTTATCCATTTCTGGGAAAATACGTAAATACTCTGAAAGTAACATCTTTTTCCTGATAAAAAAAAAAAACTTAATCAATACAATTAGATATAAACAATTATATATAATTATAACCATTTTGAATAGATAAATATAAAATATATAGATATGTATACCAAAAGAACTTGCTCAATTTTCTAGGTTGAAGAATTAAATGCCTTCATTTTAGTGTTATTTGTCACCTTTAAGAAATATTGAAGATAGATCTTTAGTATCTATCTGTGGATTGGCTATCTCTAAAGAACTTATGTTGAAGTTTAATAGTTGCGAAATTTTCATATCGCTTTTTCTGATACGGAGCGTCGTTAAATTTCCACGTCTTTGTATTGACATCCCTCAATTATAACTTCTCGTAATAGTGAAATATAACCACGAAAATCTTCTATTTCATCTTTAGATTCTATCGAGTCAATGTTCGTCATTTAAAAAAGATATGCCGTCGTCGAAACAATACTCTGGCAAGATTTCTACGCATAAATTTTGGTGATGCGATCCCATGTTTCCGGATGATCTTAAAACGTCGTATTCAAAATAAATGGTTTCATCGAGAATGAATTTATTTATAGTTGCCCCTTTTTCGATAAATTTTAACGTTGAAGGCATATAAAATCAAAGCTGGATTCCAATCTTTGATTTTTTCAACTTGCTTGATTATTTCAAATAAAAGTGGGTTTAATTCTTTTTTTTAAACAAATTTTTCATTTTTTAAAGTCTTTTAAATCTTTAGTAGGAAAAGTATCAAAACCATCAACAGCTTTAGTAAGAATGGCACTGTACACTGTCACTTTTTGCTGTTGTAAATAACCAATTCTTTACCATAAAGTTCTAAGATTGAAGACATATCCCTCGTATTACGGAACGTCTCTAAATTTTTTAGCACCTCGAATTCATTGTTATAGGAACACTTGTCAATTATAATTTCTTGTAAAAAGTTTTTTCTGTAAGATCTTTACCAATAAAAGTAATTTGCTTAATTTGCTTTTGTGATTTAACGTGAATAAGAGTATGAAATACTTCTGGTTCGTAATCGGGATTAAATTTGAACCTCAAAGATCCCTTTGCATTGCTCAAGAAGTTTAAATACTCTGGTAAGAGTTCTAAACATTTGCCCAGATGAGGTAGTTCAGCAGTTCAAATTATAATGTGAATAAAATTTATACGGCATTTCTGATTATCGCAATCACAGAATTTTATAAAATGACTAGTTCACGTTAGCATAGTTAGCATCTTACTATTTATAGGTATGACATAACCCGATAGTTAATAAGGTATCATTTTTTTGTTCTTGGTTTTTGGGTTCTATTATATCATTTTCGATAACTATACCCAAATCATAGTTCCATTAACCTGATCAATCTCTGCCGATTTTTGATTACTAATGGATGCCTCTTGTTTAACGCTAATTTTAGACATATAGCAACAATTAAGACTGTTTGAACTGATATCTCTGTCGGAGTGACCTCGTTTGGTTGTAAGGCAAAGTTAATTTTTCGTTTTGCATAACCTGATGTTTCAAAATTCCGGTCGGCGGGTCGATTGCTGTTGCTGGAACATTTGGTACTAGGATTCGACGTTCGACGTTTTTGGAACCTGTGCAGGGATTTCATTTCTTTCTGCATTTCTGCATTTCTTGAAGCATTAGTGGGTTTATTTTGTTGCTTTTAGGATTATTGTTATTATGATAATTATGCAATAGAAGTTCATTACATGACGAAACGTTTTGTTATGTAACGATGATTTAGTAATTAGGGTTGGTTGGAGTTAATTAATTGGTGGTTAATTAGTATATTTTAATATTAAATAAATATGTATATTGATTATTATAAATAGTATAAATAAAAAAGTTGGCACAATATTAAATCGGGCAATTACATGATCGTATTGGAACTGTGACGATTTATTTTAAATTTGAATTAATCGTTACGGCATTTTGACAACTTTGTAACTGAATTATAAATTAATTAATTGTAAACATACTTATTTATAATATCGTTACTAAAATCGTTACAAAATAGTTAAGTCTACCGTAACCGCTATGAATTAAACAGGTTATTTTAGTGAAATTTTGAGATATTGACTANGATCAATCTCTGCCGATTTTTGATTACTAATGGATGCCTCTTGTTTAACGCTAATTTTAGACATATAGCAACAATTAAGACTGTTTGAACTGATATCTCTGTCGGAGTGACCTCGTTTGGTTGTAAAATCGTTACAAAATAGTTAAGTCTACCGTAACCGCTATGAATTAAACAGGTTATTTTAGTGAAATTTTGAGATATTGACTATTTATTTTCTTAAAATTTATATAAAAATTTATTTAAATTTTATAATATATTAAAGATATTTAAAGATATATTTTTTCAAAAATTAATCTAGAATATATTACTACAATAGAGAATCATAAAAGGGGGGGAAATTAAAAAACATTTAAAATGAAGATCAAGGAGTTGTACTTTTTATATCTTTGTCATGGCACCCACAAATTTTGATTAGGACTTAATTCTTCTATCAATTTACAATTGATTACCATTTTTTTTAAAGGTGCCTTGCAATCTTTGAGGAAAATCTTTCTATAATATTTCTGCGAATTCAATAATTCGTAATTTCAAATCCCTTTTCTCTATATGATTAGTTTTGCACCATAACGAAAGAAATTTAATTCGTGATTTGTTTATCAATCACTAGTAATATATGGGGGACCTTTAAAGCCAATGGTTCTAAGTTACATTTGGTAGTTCTACGATTCTAAGATTTACTATGCTGTTTGATTTCCACCGCAGATTGACCACAATATGTTAGAATTGCCCCTATTAAGGCACTATATCCTTCAACCCTAGTTTATATTTGTCTAATGACTCTAAATCTCTTTTTCACTTTATCCGACTTATCTTTAAGGAAATTACGTAAGACTTTTATTTCACTTTTTAACCTGGCTGTCACCTTGGCCCTAATACCAGCCAGCCCTGTCATTTCGCATTCTGTGCCTTCGCCCCACCTTTGTGCAGCGTATAAACACCAAATCTCGTAAATGGCATTCGTATGAAGCCAAAGAACCGCGGCTGAGTATTCTTTTGCTTGTAAGTTCTGTATCACGAATATCTCATCCATGCTCGTTGGGGGTCCCCTTACTGTCTACGTTTAGAAAGTTGTATGTTTGCGCCCAGACTTCCTTGCTTATTTGGCAATCCAAGACGAAGTGTTCAATTGTTTGCGGTACTCCCCTGATCCTTCCCTTTTTGTATATCTAAATCCACATCAGACACAAAAAAGAATTCGTCGTTGTATTGAAATCCCTCAATAATACACGTAACTTCTCGTACATGAAAATCTTCTATTTCATCTTTACCAATCATGAAGGTGCGTTTGCGATTTGAGAATGATGTCTGGCTCGTAATAGGAATTAATTTTCAATTTTAAGGATTCTATCGTCAATGTTCGTCGCTATAAAATTTAAAAAAAAATAGGCCGGAAAACGAACCCATTTTTCCAGAAGATCTTAAAATGTCATATTCAAAATAATTTGTTTCAACGAGAATGAATTTATTTTATCGTTGCTCCTTTTCCGATAAATAATTTGAGTAATAAATAAATTATTATGTTATTATTATAATTTTTTCCGGGGTTTTCACTTATCCATTCATTAATTTTTTCTTCAAATCTGGATGGATGGAATGTTTTTAAAAATTCATAATCAAATAGGGGATCTGAACATTCTTTTTCAAATTACGTAGGGTTTCAAATTTCTTTGTCGATTGACGTAAGGTAGCTTGAAATATAAGAAGGACTTCTTTGGTATGAAAATGGATCTTGCCAAAGAAAAAGCATTGAAGCTTTACACCAGAATTTATTCACTAAGATGAAAGAATGGAATGAGGCTTCATCCTTTAAGTTCTTAAGAATCTTTTGTACAAGCTCGGGTATTACAGGTACGAAAAAAACTTTTATTATTATTAGTGAACAAACTACGAGAAAGTGTTTATCACATTATATCGTCATCGATACTTGTTTGAAGAGGAATCGAATCTATTATTTCAGTGGTAAATAAAGAATTTTAATATTTATACTGTAGTATTAGTAAGCTGCACGATGATAAACAAAATATGTCATTGTGATAAAGGTATTTCGCAGATCAGTATGGTATAGGTGAGCAGATCCGTATAGTATAGGCCGAATTTAAGATCTATACTAATACCAAATCTATTCTCTATATACTTTTTTTTTTTTGAAATTTCCTTGGTAGTATACCCAAGGGCGCAGTTGGCGCTCTTTTATTAATTCATTATTACGAAGGTCTATTACATTATTTTACAGGGGATTTCTAAACTAAACCTCCCTCCAATCGTCCATTTTTCCCGGCTGACTCCAGCAGTTTGACCACGTTCTGTGCTCCTTACTATAGGATCATAGGCAGCTTGAAGGGGCTACATACCCTGCCTGTACTCTATATAGGTCAGCCTTTTTTCATCTGCCCCGAGAGCCACTTCCATTTTCAGTCGGTGTAGTGTTAGGTTCCTGTTCTTCTTTTCCTAATTCGGTCGGTACCCTTGTCTTTGTTCTCATTTGTTCTATTCTTTTTATAGTGGATGATCCTTATGTTTACGACTTTTCTTGTCGGATTTTTCCTTTTCTGGATGCCGCATGACCTCGTGGCTATGTCACACAGCTCATTGTAGCTGTAGTACCAAGTCCGGAAACGGTGGAGATGTTTGACGCCTCATCGTAGATCCTTGCTATTCGTGATCCTAACACGGGTTTTGTCATCCACTAGACTCGAACCGGCGACCTTGCGAATACGACCCCGGAGCGCTAACCACTGCGCTATCCGACCCAGGGTCATTCTCTATATGCTTTATATAAGTTGTTTTGTTAAATAAAATTTTATGTAATTTTTATCAAAGAATTGATATTTAATTTATTATACTGTATATGTTATAAGCAATAAACAAAAATGAAGTTAACAAAAAAATTTTTACAAAAAATTAATTATTATATGAACTAGAATTATATAATTTTGGTACATTCAATTTATCTCATTAAGATAAATTTAATAATACCAAAATTACATAATTCTAATCAATAATTTATGTGATAACTAATTTTTGTAAAGAATTTTTTTGTTAATTTTGTTTTTATTGTGTATAGCTCATGTAATAGTTAATAATTATATAGTAGTTATATTTAATTTTATATAATCAAAATTATATAAAATTAAATTAGGACCGTGACATATATTACCTAATATCCATTTACTATGAGCCCATACCTATACATGTTGGCAAAATCCCAAATTACTATAGTTTGGGATTTGTTCGCGCCCAAATCCCAAATACATCCCAAATTAATTTCTCAAAAACTTTATTAATAATCTTTGTTTAAACAAATAGTAGATATTCTTATTGTTATAGAAACATATTTGCAAAATTTTAGGCCTACTTTTTTGATTTAATTTTTTACAAATAGCAATTTTTTTTTAATTTGGGATTTGTCTGTGTTTTGCCAGTAAGTATACCCATACCCCCACTCCACCTAAGACCAATCAAAATGCTCAATTTTGTTATATATTTATCTTGTATTATATTATAATTATATTAATTGATGATTCGCCACAAATTGATAGTGTGATTATAGTGTAACGTGATGCAGATCCTTACTATTTGTTGATATGTAAATCCTAAAATGTAGTAATTTTTTTGCCCACCCAAGGTAAACATTTTTTCTTACTAAGTTAAGGAGTCATGTCTACTAAGTGAAAATTGTAGAGCTCATCGAGACGAGTCTAATGGTAATTAGATCATCAAAATTGGACCTAAAGATGATGAGATACTTTCGAAAAACGATTGACCGACTATATGTTTGTTTACACAAAATTTCATAAAGTCGACCAATCGTTTTTTGAAGATATCTTATTATCTACTGGTCCTATTTCGATGATCTAACTACCATTAAACTCGTTTCGATGAGCTCTACAATTTTTACCTAGTAGGCATGACTCATTAATTTAGTAAGAAAAAAAGTTTTCTAAGTTTTTCTTAGGTCACCAAAAATATTCCTATATTATAGGATTTACATAATAATTTGCATCACGTTACACTATGATCACACTATCGATTTGTTGCGGATCATCAATTAAGATAATTCTTGATTTTGATTGACTAGTATTCTAGATTGTGTAATCTAAGATCTTTAACACTCACCCCCTAAAATATTAGATAATATATGTTATTGAAACTTAAATAAAATTATATAGACTGCTATTAATATAAATAAGGCAGATTATTATTTGAATACTTAATTTTTTTCAAATATTAATTTGCTTTATTTTTATTAATAGTAGTTTACATATTAAAATATAATTTTTATATCTATATACCAATACCAAATTGGTTATACTTTAATTGTCAAGAAGAAGTATTAGTTGTATACTAAAAAGTTTTTTTAAAGGTGTTTGCTTTGGCAGATACTTTATTAAAGTATCATAGTATTTATTACATAAATAAATATACAACTAGCCACATGTGCACTTTGGTATCTAATTTAAATAGTCCACCTAAAGATTCTACTCTATATGCTATTACCTATATCTCATAGCTAAAATTTTTTTAAATATATATACCAAAAGTTTATTGTATATTTTTTAATTGTAAAAAGTTGTTAGCAGAAGCCTTTAATTTGATTACTTTTATAAGATTACGTGTTTTAACTATTAAATTATAATAAAAGCTTAATATAAAGAAATTTTAAAACAAATATTAGTTCTAGCCACTGTTTTTAATACAATATTATAGTTTATAAAAAGAATTAAAATATTTATTGAAATAAAATTTTTTATATAGATAGAACATATTAATAGATAGGATTTACCTATACTAGATCTAGTACATTGTACTAGATTTAGTACATGATTAAACTTAATTATCTATTAATTTTTAAAATTAACTACTTAATTAAATATTTTTTAATAATATTTTAACTTATGGGCTACTTGTTTTAAAAAAACTCATAGCTTTACATAACTTTTTAAATTTTGTACTTTTTTTTAAAATTTGTATTTGCTAGTTTAACCTATTTTTTGGCACATTTACTAGTAATTTTACAAAATATTTTTGATTATAAAAAATTTTTTACTAAATAAATTTATTTAAACTATTAATAAAATTATAAACATAAGTTTGTTAGTTATAATTATAAAATTTTATTTAAGATTAAATTAATATATAAGAAGTAATCTAAATTTGAAATTTTTGTTAGTAAATACTATATCACTAATATATCCAATTTATATATAAAAATTAGTGTAATTTTTTTAAAATTTAAAGTAATATAACTTGAGATATACTAATTTAGAATTAAAAAAAATTTTGTAATTGAAATTAGATAATAAATATTTATAATTTTGATTAAGAATTTAGAAAATTTAATTAGCAAAAAATTTTTTAAACTCTAGCTAAACTCATATGGCTTACTATGTAAAGTAATAATTTGTAAAATTTTCAAAAAAGCTTATAATATAAGTAATAATTTTTATAATATAACTAATAATAATATTTTTTTATAACAAGCCTATACAATTTTTTATTTATTAAAACTTTTAATTTGCCAAATATATTAATAAATTATAATTATAATTGACTTTACAAATGTACGAAATCTAGTACATTAGAAATCACAAAAAATACAATATATAAAAAAAATTTTTTTATAAAAATTTTATTATTAATTTAAAAAAAAATACTGCTAAACTATTTTTGAATACTTATTAGATTTTTGTATATAAAAAAAATTAAGCTATTAATTTTTTAAAATTTTTAATGCATTTTTTAAAATGTACTATATTTATTACAAAAGGGTAAATCCAATCCATTAAATTTAAGAAAAGCTCCAAAAAAAAAAAATTATAGTAAAAATTTTAAAACAAAAACTTCAACCTTTTATTGTTTTAAAGTTTATTAATAATTTTAAAAAATTTTTAATAAAGTTTATAAAATATATTTTAAAAAAATAAAAAATCTAAATAGTGCTTCTGTGCATTTTGTGTTTCTAATGTATTAATAATTAATTCTGCCTAGAATTAGAATTAGGATTAGAGTTAGAGTTAGGATTAAAATCAAAATTAGTACAAAATTGTGAAAGGATCATTTTTTGTTAAAAGTGCAACAAGGGTTACCTTAGTAAAATTTTGAGATATCAAAATAGGGGGCACAATGTTCATGGGGTACTATTTATTAAAAAAATATTCTACTGTATAAATAAATATACTCTATATATTTAATAAAATTTTATTTTATTCTGTATAAATAAATATACTCTATATATTTAATAAAATTTTATTTTATTTAAAAATTGTAAATATTTATAAAATTCCAAGCAAATTTGTCTGGAACACAGCTTAAGAGATAATTGATTTTTTACTATTATTTAGCAAACAATATTGATTGTATTAATTTTTTTTAGTTGATTATAATATAGAAACTTAAATCTTGGCTTATATTCAAAAATAAAGTCTTAAACATAGCTATTAATAATAGTATTAATAGTTAAAGATTATATATCTATAATCAAACCAAAATTAAGGTTTTTTGGTTTAAAAAAAGTAGAAGCATTTGTTTATTAATAAGGTCATTCAATTTCCAATTTCTATTGTTGCCATTGTTGGTCTACTGAAAAGGGACTTTTTTTGCTTAGACTAAATATTGTATTTAATATTTTAATTATTAAATAATAGCTAATTTAAAACTATTTTAGCTACTCAAGAATAAAGTCTTAAATATAGCTATAATAATAGTATTAAATACTTAAAAATTATTTGTAATTCAAACCAAAATATAATTTTAAGTTATTTTTTGGTTTAAAAAAGTAAAAGCATTTGTTTATTTATAAAATTTATTCAATTTCCAATTTTTATTGTTGCCATTGTTGGCCTGCTTAGAAGGGACTTTTTTTGCTTAGCCTAAATATTGTATTTAATATTTTAATTATTAAATAATAGCTAATTTGAAACTACTTTAGCTAATGAATTGCTATTGTTATTTGTTTTAAAAACAAAATTCTATAAAATTAGTCTTTAAATTTTTTATTCTAATTTTTAATTTGAATAATACTTTAAAATAACCGGTGGTGATCATCACCGGTTACACAAGATTAATTATTTATATTTATTTTTAAAAAAATAAATATATAGTTTTCTTTCTTTTTTTGTAGGTTTTCGTCATTGGTATCACCCATTCCGGTGTTCTCTCTTCGTCGTTAGTGTCGTCTATTCTGGTGTTCTCTCTTTGTCGTTGGTGTCGTCTATTCCGGTGTTCTCTGGTGTCATCCATTCAGGTGCTTTCGCTTCGTCATTGGTATCATTTTCGATGCTTTCTCTTTGCATTGGTCTCGTTTAGTTGGGTGTTTCTTTATTATCGATCTGTTCTTTTCATTAATGGTATTTCAGTTCTTTGCTGTACGTTGTAATAATGAAAAATGGTATGACACCAAAAACTAGATTAACAAGGGTCGCTACTACACAAAAACCAATAGATTTTTCTATACTCCCTGCTAAGAAGGCTTCGTTTGAGGCATGGATTGATGTGGTCCAAGAATAAGGTGTTTTACGATACCACAGTGATGACAAGGAAGTAATACAATTTACAAAATACGATAACAACGTTACAACCAAAGAATGCTCAAAAAGAACTATTATTACTATTCATTCATATTGAACTCAAGGGTCAGTTATCCTTTATTTACATTAAAATGATTGTGCTTAATTACTTTTTACACAGTACTAATTTTTTACAACCTATATGATCTGTCTGGCGCATATGACATATCTGACATATCTGACTTTCTCGAATTTTAGTTTAGGCAAGTATGTAGTTTTTTATTAGTTTGTCTTATTTTAGATACTTTTTTCGTAGTTCTCGCCGTTGGTGTAGTCCATCTTAGTATTTTTTTTATCGTTGGTACTGCCCGTTTTTCTTCGCCATTGGGTCGTCCGTTTTGATGTTTTTTTATATTCCTTTGACACGGGTAAGTATTTCTTGGCTGTTAGTGTTGTATATTTCAGTGCTTCTTCTGTTCTGATGTTATTTTATTACAGTTATAATTATAATTCCTGGAACACCTGATAAACATTAGCCGAATGATTCTTCACAGGTAGATTAAAGATCACTGAGCTCAGTGATATCTTCGTAATAATCACATCATATGATAAATAATTCGGCCTAAGTTAGGGTTAGTGTTAGAGTAGGTAATAGTATAGTTTAGGCCGATTTGGTTAGTGCTAGCTCTAAGTTAGGGTTAGTGTTAGGGTAGGTGATAGTATAGTTTGTTAGTGCTAGTAAACAAATGATGTAATTTATGATTTCACGTGATGTGATGATCAATGATAATTACTTGGTTCAGTGATCTTTAAGTGTCCCGGTTAGAGTATTTGATTTATGTATACTGTATATATTTTACAGGTCAAATTGGGTTTTAAGTCAAGTTAAACTTGACCCAAGTCAAATTGATCCCTAGCAAAATTTTAGGGTTAGGGCGGGCCGGAATTGTGTTGATGCTGGCCGGGATTTTTTAACTGATCAATTTGACCTGAGTCAAGTTTAACTTTGACTTAAAAACCAATTTGACCTGCAACATTATACATGCCGTGTATCAGATTAAAATTTGTGTAATATTAAAATTTAAATATGAAGTTTTTTGTTGTTAGAGTGTGTATAGTGGAATTGTAATTAATTATTAAACAGTAAAATAAATAAATTAAAAATTTTATTGGTCGAATATGATCACGTGATACTGGTGATGATCACCGCCGGTTATAGTTATAAATATCCTTTTAATTTATATTCATAATTTATTATTATTATTATTATTTGTAACTTTAATTTTGTAATATATCTTTTTGTTAAAAAGGTTTATTTAAAATAATGCTATAATTAACTTGTTTTTTTAGTTTAGTTTTATTTGAGCTATTAATAATAGTAATGCTAGTATTCTTTAATATAAATTAATTGGATATACTTGAATTGGATTTAGTATTTGGGTTATATAAATTTTTTGTTATACATAATATACTTATAATATATTTAACTCAAACTTATCTTTACTGGACCAGATTATAATATTATTATTAAAAAAGCTAAGCTAATCAAAATTATATATTGATATTATTTATTAAAATTTGGGTACTAAAGATTTTTTATTACAAACAATTAAAAAATAAAAAGATCAAACTATTTTAATACTTATGATTTTAATTTGTTTATATGCTTTATTTATATAAAATTTTATACTATAATTTAATTTTTGTTTTTTTTTTTAGATATAATTCTTAGTTCATATTTTTTTAGTAAATAATAAATAAAAAAACTTTGTTATTTTATTTAAAACAAAAATAACTTTTATAATTAGAATCATATATACAATAATATCTATATAGTAGCAGATTAATAACAAATTTAGTACAAAAATTATTTGGTAAAATTCTGATTACTATATATATACTAAATAAAATATTTGCTACTATAATATAGTTACTTAAAATTTTAATAATTTTCTTATACTTTTTTATTTATTAGTTATATTTTTATATATTTTTATATTATAATTTTTTTTAGATACAGTACTTAGTTTAATAACTTTTATAATTAGAATAATATTTACAATAGTATTTATATATTAGCAGACTAATAGCAAATATAGCCCAAAAATTAGTTTTTAGAATTCTAATTACTATATACAGTAGAAAACATATTATTGTGAACAGTTTTCAAAAATTTGTACAAAGCTAAATATATAAGATATAAAGCTAAAATCAAAATATAAATTCTTAAATCTATATATTTTAAATAAAAAAAAGTTTAAAAAATTCTATGCAATAGTTTTTAAAATAATTAAGTTTAAGTAAAATTTGAATTTTTATATTAGTATGATTTTCTAAATTTTACTGTGTTTTCATAGTAATTAAAATTACTAAATATAGGGGACCGTTAAAGCCAAATGCCTTTATATGTTTTTTTATTATTTAATTAAAATTAGGTAAGGGTTAGTTAGGAGTTTGGGTTAGGATGTCTTATAGGTAAAATTGTCTTCTCAACATTTTTTATTAATGCTTCAAGACAGGTTTAGACACTCATTTCTTGTATTTTTGGTGATTTCACTTTTTTTCTTTGTTTTTGTCTCGTCGGACTGATCCATGATGATCAAAATTTACAATTGATTGGCTATCAGTCATGTGATAGCACCTGGCTTTAATAGATCCCTAAATATAGCAATATATAAATTTAATTTTTTATCAAATAAACTAGCAATTTTTTTAAATTTAATTATTTATTATAACAAATTGTATATATATTAGCAAAATATATAAACGTAATCTTACCTAAGTTATTATGGGCTGAAAACTTGTGCAAAAATTACAAATCAACGCGAAATGTTTCGCAATTTTCAATTATGGAATATTACGAAATACATATGTAATAAATTACGCAATATTACGAAAATTATATCGCAATAATTCGAAATAAATTACAACATTGTGCAATATTTTAACATAAGTAGTGCCAGAAATGACGAAACTTTATATTATTAATTATACAAAAAATGTAAAAATTGAACTATACCGATTTTATTTAGAAATGTACGCACATTATAGAATTATATCGAAATAATGCGAATTAATTTAATTAAACAAAAATGTATTATATATAAATATATTTAAATAGTGATATTTTACAATATATCGTAATAATTCGAATTATTTCGAAATATACTAAATTCAATAAACAAAAAACAATTTATTCAAATAAACAAAATCTACATTTTATAATAACTTTACTTTATTATTTATAAAAAAATAAAATTTTTGATAATCCAATATTAAAGAAATATAAAAAAAAACGCAGAATTATTTGTATATAAAAAAAAACAAACCAAAACAAATAACTTTTACTCATCAATATCTGTATTTTTCTCATAATCATCTATATCTTTCTCTTTATCTACTCTTCATCTGGATCTTTTTAAGCTTCTTGACTTCTTCCGGATCTAAATCCACTAATTTAGTAATTTTTAAAATTAAGTTAGTAAAATCACAACCTTTCAAAATATTTTGTATAAGTGCTAAATTGCTAAATTTTTAAATTCGTATATTATTTACTGACTCTTGGTCTTTTATTCATCTAAAATAAATTTATTAATATTAAATTATTTCAAATTAATTCGTATTATATTTAAAGATTATACCTTATCGGAATAGTTCGAATTATTTTTACGTTTACTTTCTTGTTCCTAATTAATTAGATTATATTAATATAATTAGAAATATTATTTGAAGATTTTAAAATAATATTTCAATAAATTAAATAAATTGTTTTATACAGTGTTATCGTTTTCTGAATCATTATCATCAGATTTATCTCTATCTTCTTTGCTAGCATCGTCTTCAGAACTCAAAATAGAGAAATGCACCATACTTTAACTTATTCTAACAGTATTGAAATAATTTGAAACAATTCGAATTAATTTATATTAATAATTTAAAATATATATATAATAAATTAATAAATACTTACTAAATTTATTGCAATTAATTTTTTAACGATGTGATCTGACATCATTATAATTTTGTTCTTTGGATTGAGCATAGTTTGACAGATGGCTATAGCATATGCTATTTTTTTAGATGGAGCTTTGCCATCTTGCCAGATTTTATTCAAAATTCGAGTCATATATCTTTCGTCCGAATTTTCTTCCAACTCTTTGAATAACTTCTGATAACACTCATTTGTTTTTGTTGATTTCTTCCACATTAAAACTTCATTAGGTTTTGCTTTATTATTTATGAGTTCAATAAGGTTTCCATATACAGAAAATAAAGTTTCTTTGATTTTGTTCATCAAAGTACTCTGCAAAGATCTAATTTTTTGCAAAAGCTAAAAAAACAAAAGTTTAGTAGAATTCAATTATTTAAATTAAAACGAATAGGTTCACAATATTTTAAAATAATTCGAATAAATTCAAATTATTTTAAAATATTTTGAACTTATTCGAAAAAGTAAATATAAATTAAATAAAAATGGTTTACTGGTCCATGAATATTATTAACATAATAGACATTCCAATCTTTCAATGTAAATTTTTCAAAATATTCTGCATAATTCTCTTGGACATATTTTTCTGGCTCTGACTTTATCTGAGAATTTTCAGGATAAATCGCTTTTTCGATTAAAGCTTTTGCTGCTCCTTTAATCGTATTCTATTAATAATGTTATTAAAAGTTATTTAAAAATATTAAATTAACTTTAAAAGATTTTTATATTATTAAAAAATAATTTTAAATGTAAAAAATTACTTCTTTAAAGGCTTTATCGTTGGTTATATCGAAGCTATTATCCATTTTTTGTTCAAGATCATTCAGACGATTTTCAATTCTTCCTACTTTATCTTTAATTACTTTAAGTTTTGAAAGAATTTCTCCTTGGTTTTCGATAATTCTAGCTAACGTTCTTTCATATGCTTATTTATAAAAATATTAAAATTAATAACATATTAAGTAATTAACAGTATATATATAATCATTTTAAATACATTCAGACGTGTTCGCATTGCTGTATGAGTTAGATCCACTATTATTATTTACTACAAGGTTATCAAATCATTTTGTAAAGCTTTCACTAAGGCTGGTATTTCTTGTTAATTCTAGGCTCGCCGTCGTTCCCTTTGTCGATTCTAGGCTCACCGTCATTCCCTTATTAGCCTTCTTGCTTTGGGTGTTCTTGGAAGTTTTTTTGGACTTAATAGACAAACCTTGAAACATTTTTAAAATTATAAAAAAAGATCATACTTTAAATTTTGTTAGTAGTGTGTATGTAGAAAAAGCAAAAAAATTTTAATATAAAATGAATAAAAAGTTGACTTAAAATGATTTTATTTGAATTAATTCTATATTGCTAACAGAAGCGAAATGAAATGTCAATTGTCAAAACAAAACAACGTTGATTGTCGATCTAATTATATCCTATTTATAGTAAAATTTTTTGGCTGATTTCACGTGATTTTATATTATTATATATACGCTTAATCTAAATACAAATAACTTTTAAGTAAATACAGTTGCATTGTTTCGAAATATAATTCTATATACAATTAATATATTTATAATACTTTTACTCAAACGAATAAACTTATATAAAATTGTAATATAATGTTAATATAACGAAAATTTATTTACACAACTTAAATTTCATCAAATAGACATAAAAATTATAAGAAGCTATTATAATTGGTATAAATCGATTTAATTCAAAATATTGCGCATTAATTTAAAGTTGAAAATAAAATTAATAGGAACTTTAAATATTAACGTAACGAATATAACAAATTAAATTCATTGAAACGAAAAAAATAGTATAAATTGAAATAATTCGCAATAAATTGCATTAATTTAAAGTTTGAAAATAAAATTGATAGGAACAATTAAATATTAATGTAACGAATATAACAAATTAAATTCACAAAGAAAAAAAATTAAATTTAGTCTTTAAATATAAATAAGATAAAATATCTTCTTTGCTCTTCGTTTTAAATTTTTTGCTTCAAATTAATTTATATTTTAAATCTTTTCAAAACTTTTAAATTTATAAAAACTTATCTTATTAAAAATGACTGACATCAAATGCTCATTCTGTCCATGTACTTTCGCTAATCTCAATGGTTTATCTAAGCATATGACTACATGTATAAAAATGCTGAAGCTACTGGTCAAATCATTGCAAATAATTCTGCACAAATCTGCAACTATTCGAAACCTATTAAATCAGTTAAACAAAAACAAAAAGATCATGTTGATATTAACAAATATTATTCGAATAGTGATATTAACGAATATTATTTAAATAGTAAATTTTCTGCTAAAACTATGTTGTTTAAAAACATAAAGTTTTGAAAGGTTTCGAAACACACTAAATCAATTAAAATCAATTCTAATATTGATTTAAATAGCACTTATGCTGGTCCTTCGGGTGTATCTAAATTAAACGAGCTTAAGAGATTTTGAACTTTTCAAAAATTTTTTTTTTTTTAGAGAACTTTATGTTTTTTTTTCTGTTTTTTTTTTTTTTTAGAGAACATTTTGTTTTTTTTAGGGAACATTTTGTTTTTTTTTTAAAAAATGTGTTGTTTTTTTTAGGGAAT
>QKWP01000385.1:133398-144986 GCA_003550325.1 Gigaspora rosea | reverse complement strand
TTTGTTTTTTTTTTTTTTTTATAAAGAACGTTGTATTTCAAAAAAAGTTAAAGATGAATAAAAGTTCTATTTAATATGTGAAATATAGCTTATATATACCAAACCAAAAGTGCTAACCAAAAAAATTTTTACTATGATGCTTAAATATAACCTCACATAGATTATTTGGGATCCTCTAACAATTATTTTACCAACAAGCTTTTTTTACCAACACAAAATTCACCGATACTTGATTTACTAATAAGTTCCTTTTCACCAACAAGTTAATTTTACCGACACATACTTCACCAACAGTTATATTTACTGACAAAATCAACTTACCAACAAGTTCATTTTACTGAAAATAAAATATACTGACAAGCTTATTCTACTGACAATACAATTCGTTGACAATACGATTTGCCAACAATAATTGCTAACAATACAACTCGTTGACATATGAGACCATGGCAATAGGATCCCAAAATATACATAGATAGATCAGGTATGAGTTTGCTTATTTTTGAGGCTTTTTATAGATCTTTTCCATTTATAGTAATTTTTTTGCTTATGTTCGAAGTTTTTCTTGCAGATCTTTCCTTTTTTAGTAATCCTATAATTAATCTAACCTATCTATGTATATTTTGGGGTCCTATAGCAATGTAATAAACTACTAAGAATAATTACGTATTATGCAATTTATTAATAATGACAATAAAATAAAGAGAACAGGTAGCTTGATAAAGAAGATAGTGAACAGAAAGAAAAAGACAAAGAAAAGAAAAGAAAGATTCTAGGTGTTGCAAAAGAGACAATAAGAAACTATATCTCCAGCTTCAGTAAACTAGCTTGGGTGTCTCTTGTCAAACCGGTATACAAGAAGGATAAAAGCAATAACTAATCGGTTCTGACAAGGCTAATAGCCTCCGCTTGTTGACGTTTAAATAACCTTCAGTGAGTTGAGGGCTTTAAAAAGAGGGAAACAGCTATCATGGCAGGTCGCACCTGGGCTTCGTTAAAGTCGAGTGAGTCTTTGTTAAATATAGGAAAGTTTAAAGTATATAGTAATATAGAAGTAAACTTTATGCATATACATGTAATTTCTGTTAATAAAGGCAGGGCCGCTAGTTAAAAAAAAAATTAATAATGACAATAAAAATTGCACATTTTATTAATGACGATAACAAATACTTATTGTCACAGCTGATACTGAAGTTATGAAAATTTTCTTTGGATGTTTTTTTGTCTTTGTCTTATAGAGTTAGGGTAGAGTTTGGATATAGATTTCAAGTATATGTGGATTTTAGCAGGGCTTATAGTTCAAATCGAGACCCTATAATATCAGCATCAACTGTGATACTGAAGGCATCTGGCGAATTGTTTGTTGGTGAATTGTTTGTCAGTGAATTGTATTGTCGGTAGAATAATTGTATTAGAGAATTCTATTTTCGGTAAAATGAGCTTGTCAGTAAGTTGATTTTGTCGGTAAAATTAACTGTCGGTAAAGTGTGTGTCGGTAAAATCAACGTGTCAGTGAAAACATGCTTGTCGGCAAATCGAGTGTCAGTAAGTTATTTGTCAGTAAAAAAAGCTTGTCGGTAAAATGGTTGTCGGTATAGTGTTATGTCTGTGAAGTAATTGTCAGTGAAATAATACAAATCCACAATATATACATATATATAAAGAAACAATTAACCTATTATTGAACTTTTATGTAGCAATAATAAAAAGCAAATTATTTATTTTTTAAAAACTGCATATATATAAAGTATTGCCTGTAAATTTATGATCTTATTTTTTTTTAGCATTATTACATAGCACTCTAAGACTATTATAGTTCTAACTTTAAAAAGAATTATGCATAAAATATTCATTTATTCATATTATCAAAAATTATATTCTAGTATTAAAATCAAAAAAATACCTGTAACAATTTATTATTCTACTAGAATAAAGGTAGTGCTAATTGAGCATTTAATGATAGTTATTCTTGAATTAATTAAAGTTAAGAAGAATAAATATAAAGCATTTGCTAAACACTTTTGTTATGAATTTGATTATATAATATTCTATATATAGTCTATTTTTAGGAGATGCAATTTTTAGAATAATGTCTATGATTGTTATTTTGTGATAATATGATTTTTAATTTTTATTTATTCATCTACTTCTATTTCTAATTTTTTTTCTTTTTATTTTTGATGCACATGTGTCTTATTACTTAAATATAGTATCATACCTGGGGTTTTTAATATATGTTTATTCTCTATTTGTATATACAGATCTTATTCCTATTTGTATATCTGGGTTTTTTACATTTTACTAAAATTACCCATACTATAGATCTGGTAGGACCCTGAATAATACATATAGAAGTTATATTAGCTTTAATATTGTTATAGAATAGGTTTCTTGTTAGATACAGAGTAAAGTGAAGTTTTACAGTTTTACAGTTTTACAGTTTTACAGTTTTACAGTTTTACAGTTTTACAGTTTTACCGTTTTACAGTTTTATTATTATCTTTATATTATTATTGTATTATTACATTATTTTATTACTCACTTGAAAGATATATAAACCTAACTTTCTAATCTTCTACATATTAGCTTTTTAGCTTAGACTCAGATTTCCTTTCTCCTCCCTCTAACACCTAAAAAATTATATTTCTTGAATATTATTATCTAAAGAAATAAAATATATCTTTGCCAAATAAATATACTCTTGCCAATTAATCAATATATACTGAACCACTCTAGTGAAGTAATACCGGTATTCCACTCCCACACCGCTTCATATCTTTTCTGACCCTTACAAGATCCCTATCACTATGTGCTGTGTTGCAAGTACTATATTGAAGGCTATAGTCGCTTGTAACAATATAAACTTATTGTAAATTTTATCCACTTTTTATTAGAGCTAATTAACCTTATTTTATATATAAGCTTTAATATTTAAATAATTTTATCTATTTAAAAATAGAAAAATTATAAATGGCGACCCCATATGATTAGCCAATCATATTTAAGATTAGTGATCATATATTTCTAGGGTACTAGATTCAATCTGGATTTAGATCGATCTACAGATAAATCTAGATTTTTTTTTTTATTATTTTGTTTTTTGTTTTTTTTATTTGCAATACTACTTATGCTTCTTTGGACTTCTTTAGATAAATAAAGTTTTTTTTTCTTTTTTTGTTTTGTTTTTTTTTATTACGGGTATTAACTTTCTTTTTTTAGTTTTGTAGTTGCTTTTTTTTTTTGGAGTCATCCTTGGAGTCATCGTTTTTGGAGTCGTCGTTCTTGGAGTCGTCGTTCTTGGAGTCGTTGTTCTTGGAGTCGTCGTCGTTCTTGGAGTCATAGTTCTTGGAGTCGTTGTTGTTTTTGGAGTCGTAGTTCTTGGAGTTGTAGTCATTCTTGGAGGCGTAGTTCTTGGAGTCGTTGTTTTTGGAGTTGTCGGTAGTGGGAGTCGAGATCTTTGTTAGTTTTAAGTTTTTTTTTACGTTTGTTTTTTTTTTGTTTATGGGTACTAACTTCTCTGTGTTTTTTTTCTTGGAGTCATTCTTTGAGTCGCCGTTCTTGGAATCATCATAGTAGTGGGAGTCAAGATCTTCGTCAGTTAAGTGGTTTTTTTTTTACTATTGTAGTTTTTTTTTTGGTTACGGGTACTAACTTCTTCCTTTTTTTAGGTGCTTCTTTTCTTTGTCGTTTTTGGAGTCGTTGTTCTTGGAGTTGTTGTTCTTGGAGTTGTTGTTTTTGGAGTCGTCATTTTTGGAGTCTTGTATGTTTCTGGCGTCTTCGTTTTGTCTCTGTGGGAAATCGGTCGAGTTGGCTCTGTTATGGGTGCATGGGTGGGCGAAGTGCGTGGGTAGGCGAAGTGCATGGGTGGGTGAAGTATTTTTTTATAGTTGTTTAGATTTTTTTTTTATATATAAATAAAGTGCGAAATTGGCACCAGATTTAATATTCGTATATTCGTGTAATTGTTTTTTTTTAAAAAAGAATAAAAAAATTCAGGTTGTTCCCGGTAGTGATAAATTCGCTTCGCTCTTTTTATTTTTTTTTTTTAACTTGTGTTTTTTTGGGTGATCGATCGATCAAAATCGGCCTCGTGAGTCACGTATTCGTCGATTTGCTCTTCGCAAATCAGTCAGCACGTGACTCACGTGATCGATTTTGATTGGTCGATCACGGGGGCGCCATAAATTATCGCCCTTAAAAATATAACAAATATATTTTTTTTTTTAAAAAAAATTTTTTTCTTTATTTATTTTTAAATTATTTTTTTTTATTTTTTTTAAAATTATTTATTTGGTTATCCAAATTTTAAATATAATCTATCTAAAATTTATTAATTTTATCTATTTTAAATAATACTAGGAAATCAGAATCTAATATGGGTCCGAAGCAATATGAATATGCAAAATAGTGCACATGTGTAATACCAAATACGGTCTGTTACACTAACTGCAGATCATAACGGGAACCATCAATCCTCAAATTTTATTGGCCGTATCTGACTAACATTGCATAGACATGCATTCAAGTTTACTCGTACAGATGTCCTCACTACACTTCGGACAATAACATTAAAGGCTTTTATCCACTTTTAAATATAACCTTTTGGCCAATAACCTCTTTTTAAATATAACATTTTAGTAAAAAAGTATCTTTTTATCCAAAATTTCAATATAACCTTTATATATATTGTTCGGGCTCTAACCTGGTATAACTTATTGGCATTGTTTATAGGCAAAATTTTGCATGGGTAGGAGAGTTTGGATACAAATTTTGCTTTGTATTTGTGTGATATTACCATTGTCTTTTATTAGTTATTTTATATTCAATCTGTTAATTAGATTACTTGTTAGTGCATAGTGTATCATTATTCATAAAGTTCTTAAAATAGACAACTAATTAAAATTTTACTCATCCAAATTTATATACTTTCTGAGTATAACTGTCTTTCTAATTCAGCCAAAACTGAAAATATAATTAAAAAAGTAAAAAAAAAATTATCTTAAGTATGTTTTTTTATATTTAAAATTAAATAAACTTATTTTATAATTTTGAGCTTGAACTTAAAACTAATCTGAAGTTTATGCTTTAAGTTTATGAACTCAAGCTCAAACTCAATTTTAATCTTTAAGGTTTGTCTAAAGTTCATAAACTTTAGTTTAGTTCATTTTTTTTGAACTTCTTGGGACTGAACCAGAATCAAACTAAATAAACTACTTATATCTCTAGATAAGATAGCCTAAGTTTTAGGTTTCTATAGTTTAACTATTAAACCTAAAGAATTCTATTTTTACCATGGCATTTTGCTTGTTCTACAGTACTATAGTTATACAAAATTTTTTATTTTTGGAGGATTACTAAAGCAGAATAAATTATATACTATAGTGTTTTTATTAACATTAGTGTTAGAACAAGATTAGTAATAGTTATATAAGTAAAGTTACCTATCTAACATTTTTTATTAATGCTCCAAGACAAGTTTAGACTACTTTTTTTTATTTTTTGTATTTTTCTCTTTTTTTTCTTGTTTTGCTTTATTGAGCTAAAACAGATTCATCAAATTTTAATAATTTAATTAGTTGATTATAACATAATTTACTCTGCTTTAGCTAATCTCTATTTTTAGTATTCATAATAAATTTAAATTTAATTTTAACTTTAACTCTAAGTCTAACTTTAAAAACTAATAAGTAAACCTTTTTGGCTCTTAATTAAAAGTTGTAAAGCTTATTTTTCTAATTCTAATTGGCTGGAGCGTAGCGACAGACCCTTAATTTCTATGCAAAGTAATACAAAAATTACCTTCCTGATGTGCTTCAATTGTAAAAATCTTGACAAATTTTACTTTTTTAATATACTTGTATATATATAATGTAAATCTTATCAGGAATGGAATTTGGAAATTTTTTGTCTGTCCGCACGCATGTCTATATTTGTGCTTTAATGTTACCAACATATGCATATTAACGCGTTTGTATAATATAATAGGACCCTGAACATCTCTGATATATGTTATATTTTTTTTTTAGCAAATTGATTCAAATTTGATCTAAGGTCCAAATTTAAATTTTAGCAAATTGAAGTTAATTTTAAAAAGGATCATAATTGAATATTTTGGCGAATTACAAAGATTTTATGCATGTTATATTTTATTTTTAGCAATTTACCCACATTTTTGCAAAAATTATTGTAACAAGTTAAGTTGCGCTATAATGATCGATCCAGATATAACAAGTTGTTAATGGCTATATAGAGTAAAGTGATAATCAATTATAATTAAAAATAAATAAAAGTAGTTGTAGCATGTAATCGGGTTTTAGTATCAATAGCAACTTGGTACTTACCCCGCATATGTATTATGATTATTGATCGTGATTGTATATCAATAAACAAATAAATATGTAATGCAATTGCATAGAGATGTGAATTAGTTAGTAATTCACATAATAATTGTAGTTAATATTATCTCTATAAGTTCTTGATCAAATTTAATAAAAATTTTTTTAATTGAATTCTATGGATTCGTACAATTAAAATAAAAAAATTTTCATCAAATTTGGTCAAGAACTCGTAAAGATATCTTTGATGAAAGTTCCTGTAAACAATTTCAACGCAGCTTCTTTGCAATATGTTTTTTTGCTTTTTCAAAATAACCCACTGTTCGGCGATGATTTACAAGAAATTTTACTATGCTAACTAAAAAAAATTTTATAACAAGACTTATAGCGCATATCATGGACTAATAGAATCTCAAATTTCATGAAAAAATATTGAAAACTCATAAAGATATTAACGTTTTTGTAAATTTGAACGCATACGTTTTCGCAAGTTTTCCCCTAAATTCAAATGCTTCTGGAGGCACTTTCTCAAAATGAAACATACAAAATACGATTAAATAAGTTGATAGAATAGATATTCAAGAGTTTTCAGTTAAAATTTTATCAAAAACGGATTAATATTGATGAAGTTTTAATGATTTTTTCAATTTGCTTCCAGATTCGGGATTTTCTAAAATTTTCAATTTTGATCAAAACAGAAAAATCACCATCACAGGCTAGATTTTCACAAGTTCAAATGAAACAAGTTACTGCGCACTAATAAAATCAATAGAGAATAGATTAAAATTTTGCTTTCTAAAATTTCAAGTTATTTGGTTAAATATTCATTCTATAATAGCTTTTTTTATTTTGGCGCAGCTTCTTTAAAAGAAGCTGCGCCAAATGAAAAAAGCTATTATAGAATGAATATTTAACCAAATAACTTGAAATTTTAGAAAGCAAAATTTTAATCTATTCTCTATTGATTTTATTAGTGCGCAGTAACTTGTTTCATTTGAACTTGTGAAAATCTAGCCTGTGATGGTGATTTTTCTGTTTTGATCAAAATTGAAAATTTTAGAAAATCCCGAATCTGGAAGCAAATTGAAAAAATCATTAAAACTTCATCAATATTAATCCGTTTTTGATAAAATTTTAACTGAAAACTCTTGAATATCTATTCTATCAACTTATTTAATTGTATTTTGTATGTTTCATTTTGAGAAAGTGCCTCCAGAAGCATTTGAATTTAGGGGAAAACTTGCGAAAACGTATGCGTTCAAATTTACAAAAACGTTAATATCTTTATGAGTTTTCAATATTTTTTCATGAAATTTAAGATTATATTAGTCCATGATATGCGCTATAAGTCTTGTTATAAAATTTTTTTTAGTTAGCATAGTAAAATTTCTTGTAAATCATCGCCGAACAGTGGGTTATTTTGAAAAAGCAAAAAAACATATTGCAAAGAAGCTGCGTTGAAATTGTTTACAGGAACTTTCATCAAAGATATCTTTACGAGTTCTTGACCAAATTTGATGAAAATTTTTTTATTTTAATTGTACGAATCCATAGAATTCAAATAAAAAAAAATTTTATTAAATTTGATCAAGAACTTATAGAGATAATATTAATAAAAGGTTTTAAAAGTTAAAATATTTAAGTGACAAAATCGAATAGCAATTCCTTAATTTTATTAATAAAATAATATTATACCCAAAATTTTATTAAATGATTATAATATTTTGCTCTAATAAAACTTATTTAGCACATAAAAATACATTATGCAAGTAAATTTACTTTTATATTTCTTGAAAATTTAAGAAAAGATGCTTAATTTTTGATTTTTTGATCAAAAAATCCAAAATTAAGTATCTCTTCTTAAATTTTCAAGAAATATAAAAGTAAATATGCCAGTAAAATGTATTTTTATATGCTGCACAAATTTTTTTAGAGCACCTGAACCTAAGAGCACTATCTAAATGTAATAATTTAGTTTTTAGCAAATTACTATAAAAACTTCATGTAATAATTGAATTTTTAGCAAATTTACTTGATTTTAGAGGTAGCAAAAACCTTAAAATTTGTGCAGATCAGTTATGACCTATATGAGAGATGTCCGGGGTCCTATATTAGTCAAATCTTAGCCTACTATTATTATTTATTATCAAAGTTCTTTAAATTTCTTTCTATATTCTCTCGTATATCTTAATATTAATCCCATACTTGCTATATGCAACCCTTTTCGCAAAAATACTTTGACTTTGCTTGGTATTTTCTTAATCATATTCCTACTAACGAGGAATATAATAATCTAATTGAAATTCTTAAATCGGCTATTAATCAACTTCAATTCGGGTCACCTTTAAACTCTCAACAAACTGATATTTTATTTAAATATTCTAAATTCTCTGATTTCTCTTGGGGAAACGGCAAATAATATCCAACATCTGAAGATCTTTGGGATAACGGACGAGTTATTGACCAAGGATTCCAAACCCCTTCCCATCAAACCATTGATTACTTAGAATTTCCAACTCCGGATAATCCTCAAGGTGTTCCCTATCCAACCCCTATTATTTCACAACAAAAACCTCTCACTCGACGTACCTACACTTCATACCAGTGTGCTAATTTGAAACTTTACGAAAAAGAATTACATAATAACATTAAATCAACTGATGGCATAAACGATTTATTTAAATATCGCCAACTTCACGGCTTCTCTACCTACTTTGACTAAACCTCTTTATGAATATTGACCAATACAAGCAATGAATAGTTAATCATAATTTTCTATATGAGACTAATTAAGCTATAAGTAGAAGAAGATATAAAGAAAGACCTGATTCCAGCTGTTCTGCTTGTCATCTTACCAATGAATACTATATCACTGAAGAATTTTATAGATTTTGGAATTGGTTTTATCCTACTTATAAGGCTGAAAACCTTTCTGCTTACACTGTTGATTATTTTAACGATGCATACCGATTACCTATAACTGAAGATTTAACACCTCATATTCATCAATTAATAACCACTGTTCGATATCAAAATAACCAACCCACACAAGAATTTGATTTGATCGTACCAGAAGTAATTGAAAAGTGGCAACAAACTTGTGGATTCATTGATTCACCTGCACCAACAGAAATACTAGAAACAAATCATTCAGATAATTCAGAAGATTCCAACGGAGCTATTAACCTTGAAGACCATTCTGAAGAAAATTCTGAGGAAAACTTTAAAGAAAACTCTACATCTTCTCACTCTTCTAATCCATCTATACCCACTATAAATAACCAAATTGAACAAAATCATAATCAAATAAGACGAAGCCTATATAATACTCGACAAATTCTTAGTAAAATAAAGGAAACGATCAAAAATAACGACTATATCCTTACCATAGAAGAATCTAGCTCATTCACTTCTGATAATTATAATAACTATCAAACCACTCCTGACCATCTAACTGATACTGACAACCTCCAATCTTCTGATATTAACTATTCAACTATCGATAAACCCCAAATTAATAATTACTTTGACGATAATATTTTCTCTAGTCTTGTTAGTCAATTAGGAAATTTAACTATGTCTCAAAGTGGTAGAAACAACAATAGACGAACTGATCAAAATGATGATCTGCTTCATTTTAATGATGATGATAGAATGACTAATTTATATATAAATGACAATTCACAAAAAGGTGCAGAAAATAGACAAGTACCTATTAGACCAAGTAATAATAATGAAGAACGTCAAGATGAAGATGAGGGTGATGATAATGAAGAGGATGAATTTAATGCTAAGGATGCTATAAAAAGCATTCTAGAAGGATTAAAAGAAATTGTTAATAATAACGCAGAAAGACCAACTGCAGCCACCAATCCAAAGGAATATAAAATGTTTGACTTTCCTACTTTCTCTAGTAACCAAGATGAAGACCCGGTTGAATGGGTTGAAGCTTTTACTAGAGCATGTGTTGGTAATAACATTTCTGAAAATAGACGACTCGCTATAGTCCCTAATTTCTTTAAAGGCAATGCTATATCCTGGTATAATCAAAATCGATTCAACTTTACCTACTGGAACAACGATACCCATACAAACCACTCCTTCGTCCAACTTTTCTCTAGAAAGTTTAGAGATCCATTCAAAGTATCCCAATGGCATTATACATTAAGGAGTAGAAAACAAAAACCAGGAGAAACTGTCAATGCTTATAATTCTGCCCTTGAAGAGTTATGGCAAAGAGTCGATCCCAATAATAATTATTCTGAAGTAGACAAAATTTGACAATTTGTGGATGGATTGAGACAAGAATTTCAAATACCTGTACAAGCAGAAAACCTAATAACTATTAATCAAGCAGTAAATAAAGCCAAAGCTATCGAAGTAGCTTACTCTAAAGGAAGTTCCTTATCGGCTTATTCCTTATTATCTACTACCTACCAACTACAATTCTTTGGAGGATACACTGGTCCAAATCAACCTATTATGCCTGCTCAACCTCAACATAGTCTACGTGTTGACTTAATGGAAGCAGTTCAATATGTTGCTAGAACTATGCAGAATCATAATCAAAATCGAAACTCTCAAACCCAACAAAATAATTCTTCCCAAAATAATAATAACAATTATAGAAATAATAATAATAACTACAGGAATAACAATAACAACAATTATAGACCACCCCAACAAAGAAATAACAATTGTTTGAGATGTAATCGACCTGGTCACTTTGCTGCTAACTGAACCACCCCTTTCTGTACCAACTGTCAACAGATTGGACATGGTACTCAAAATTGCCATTTTAATCAAAATCGGAGAAATAACAACAATAATAATTATAACAACAACAATTACAACCGAAATAACAACCATAATAATAATAATAGAAGAAACAATAACAATTATAATAACAATAATTTTAATAATAACAATAACAATCTTCCTCCCAACAATAATAATAATCATAACAATAACCAAAACCAAAATAACAATAATTATAATAATAATAATGATAACAACCAACAAAGACAATATTTAAACTAGAAATAGCATCTCCAGAGGGTGAGCAAGCTAAAGTCTGAAAACCCTCAATCGATAATAACAATGAAGATGTTTATTCATTCTTAATGGATGAAATTGATTTATTACTCGGCCAAGAAGATGACAAAACTAACAAAAATAACAATAATATAGATGATAAATTTTATAATCTCTGAACAGATTATAATGAAACTATAGAAATATTGGGGATGAACT
>QKWP01000385.1:106144-132817 GCA_003550325.1 Gigaspora rosea | reverse complement strand
TTTAATAGTGATTTTTTAGAATTACTAAGTAAATTTATTTAATATTGAATAACTTTTGATCCACTGGCCTGTTTTGGATGATTTAACTACCAAAATGTTTGTCTCAGTGAGACGATTCTAACAAGCCCAAAATCGCTAAATTCCAATTACTGGATCCCAAGATCGATAAAAATTTGTATTGTTAGACAATCATTTAATCAAATTTAATTAAATGATTATCTAAAAATACAAATCTTTATCGATCTTGGAATCTAGCAATTGGAATTTAGCGATTTTGAGCTTGTTAGAATCGTCACACTGAGACGAACATTTTGGTAGTTAAATTATCTAAAACGGGCCAGTGGATCAAAAGTTATTCAATATTAAAGAAATTTACTTAGTAATTCTAAAAAATCACTATTAAAATTATACAAAAGTTGAACATTCTTGGGACCCTGTGATTAGATTTTAACGATTTTAGGCTTGTCAGAATCGTCTCAGCAAGTCAAACATTTTGGTAGTTAAATCATTTAAATTGGTCCAGTAGAACAATAGTTATTAATAATTTTATAATTTTATACTTTTGGCCAGAATTATAAAAATTTGACCAGAATTATAATTATAACCTGATATTTTCGAGACCCCACCCACCCACTAAAAAATCACATAATTTCTGGAAGCCCCCTTAGTTGATATGCTAGTAACAGAATCTAAAGAATATAATGTAGTCTTAGGAAATGAATATTTAGATAAAGTCCATGCTATTATTGACTATTATAGAGAATCCATGAGTATTGGGATTGCAGATCAAATAGAATATGTTCCAATCTCTTGTAAACAACGAATTACAGATCCTGATACAGTATATCCAATTAATTTTAAAGACTATTATTCTAACCAGGAATTAGAGTTAGAATTAGAAGATAACAACCCTATCAAACCCATATACACCACTATTCAAATTGAAGATACCTTTTCTCAACTTGATGAACAATTAATCGCTAATGTAAAAATTGAAAATATTAATAACCCTTTGAGTCCTTCTCCAGATGAAATATTCAAATTAATACAACCAGAAATCAAAGAAATAAAAGATAAAAAGAAAGAAGACCAGAAAATTTCTATTCCCATTACTGAAGATAAATCAACGTTTATTGGACATAATTTCAATGAACAACAAAAAGAAGATATAACTCGATTATTACTAGAAAATTCAAATATATTCACCACTAAATTGTCTGAACTTCGAAAAACTAATGTTGTATATCATAGTATAAATACAGGTGATTCATATCCTATCAAACAAAGGGCATATAGGGCCTTCCCTGTTGAACAAGACCACATCCAAAAAGAAATCGAAATAATGGGAAAAAATGGTATAATTTCGAAAATCAGAAAGTTGTTGGAGTTCCCTAGTTGTTCTAGTCAAAAAGAAAAATGGAAAATTAAGATTTTGTGTTGATTTTAGAAAGTTGAATAGTACAACTAAAAAGGACACTTACCCTTTACCAAGAATTGATGAAATGTTGGACAATCTTGAAAATGCTAAATGGTTTACTTCTTTTGATTTAACCTCTGGATATTGGCAAGTAGAAGTAAAAGAAGAAAACAAAGAAAAGACTGCTTTTATAACAAAATTTGGTATTTATGAGTTCAATGTAATGCCATTTGGACTCTGCAATGCTCTTTCTACATTTCAAAAACTTATGGACATTGTTCTACAACCTGTATTATGGAAGAAAGCTATGGTATACATTGATGACATTAATATTTATTCCGAAACATTCGAACAATATATAAAAGATATCCAGGAAGTATTCAATCTTATTAAGGATGCCAACCTTAGAATAAACCCAGAAAAATGCCATTTCTGTACCAATAAAATGCAATTTCTTAGCCATATAGTCGGAATTGAAGGAATTAAACCTAATCCACAAAGGTTAATAAACTCGATAAACTTCCACCTTTGAAAAATATCTCGCAACTTAGAGCTTTCCAAGGCTTAGCATCGTACTATTGTCGATTCATAGAAGGATTTTCTAAAAAGGCTGGACCTTTACTCAAATTATTTAAGAAAGATGTAGAATTTAAATGGGATGAACCACAACAAAAAGTATTTGATTGGCTTAAACAGTGCTTAACTCAATCACCTATTCTACAATACCCCGATTACTCTGAACCTTTTATTTTATTTACCAACGCTTCTTATCAAGGACTCGGTACAGTTCTATCCCAAATTAAAAATGGTCGAGAGCATGTAATTGCTTATACCAGTCGAACTTTGACACCTGCTGAACAAAATTATAGTACCATCGAACTTGAATGTTTAGCAGCCATATGGGCCGTAAAATATTTTCGTCATTATATTTAGGAACAAGATTTACTTTAATTACTGATCATAAAGCCTTACAATGGTTACTTAATTCATGTACAATTAATGATAACAAAAGGATTACAAGATGGAGATTAACCCTACAAGAATATCAGTTTGATATTAAATATCGAGCTGGTAGCCGGAACAAAAATGCTGATTTCCTCTCACGCCTACCTGGATACTTAAAGGACAATGGATGAAAAACAATATAATCAGCTATATCAATACCTTTCCACTCTACAATTTGACAAGGGCACTACTAAACAGGAAAAATCTCGAATTCAAAAAGAAGCTAAAAACTACCTTATTGAAAATAATAAACTATATTGATGAAATAAAGAAAAACCTCAAAGAGTAATCAAACATGATCAAAAACACATCATCCTATATACATTACATGACGAACAAGGAGTACATTTAGGAGTTAGTACTACTTACAGTGGCCTACTATAGTAATATGGTCACTTTTTAAAAATTTGTATAAAGCTAAATAAAAAAGTTAAGAAGCTAAAAATAAAATTATAAATTTATTAAGTCTATATCTTTTAAATAAAAAAAGATTAAAAAATTCTTTTTGAAATAGATAAGATTAATTAATATTGTGTAATGTTATACAAAGACATTTTTAAAAAACTAGTTATTATATTTACTATATAATAAAAAAATTTTTTTATTAAGTAAATTAAACTTAATAATTAAGTAAAATTTGTTCAATATAACAAATTACATATAATACTAAATTTTTAGAGATTTTTAAAAAATATTAAGCAAAATATTTTTATTAAATATAAAAGCTAAATTATTAAATAAAAATTGAAAAATTGCTAAATATGGTAATTTTATTACTATATATAGCAATTTAATGAAAAAATTTCAAAAAATTCTGAAATTTTTACAATATGTATAATTTGTTATACTGAACAAATTTTATTTAATAATTAGATTTAGTTTACTTAATAAAAAAAATAATTTTTATATATACTAAAAATTAGTATTCAATTTATACTAAACCTATATTAAAAACTGGAAATCGACGCGATTAAATTTTTTTAAATTTAATTATCTTAAAAAGTTTTGCATAAAATTTTATAATTTTTTTTTTATTTAAAAGATATAGATTTAATAAGTTTATAATTTTATTTTTAGCTTTTTACCTTTTATATTTAGCTTTATACAAATTTTTAAAAAGTGTCCACAATACCTTGGTAGGCCACTGTATAATAAAATCAAAGAACGATACTTTTGGCCTATTATGTATAATGATATTAAGGAGTACATTCAAACATGTGATATTTGCCAACGTAGAGGACATGAAATACAACGACAAAATCTACAACCTCTAGAAGTTAAATATCCACTCCATCGAGTTGGAATTGATATTAAAGGACCTTTACCACCTACTAAACAAGGCAACAGATATATAATTGTTGCAATGGATTATTTGACAAAATGGCCAGAAGCAAGAGCCGTAACAGATATAAAAGCTACAACCGTAGCTAAATTTATTTATAAAGATATTGTTTGTCGACATGGGACCCCTACCATATTACTTTCTGACCGAGGATCCAATTTTATAAGTAAAGTAATAAAAGAATTGTGCCAAAATCTTCAAATAAAACATCATAAATCATCAGCATACCAACCTCAAACGAATGGGATGATTGAATGATTTAATAGAACTATTGGTGAAGCCCTTGCTAAAATCACAAGTTATAAATACAAAAAATAGGATGAAATTCTATCTTCAGTATTATTAGCTTATAGAACCATGAAGCATGGTACTACTAAGTTCACTCCATTTTCTTTTATTTATGGATGTGAAGCCAAATTACCAATAGAAACAATAATAGAATCTTACTATGAAGAAGATTTACTATTCTACAAAGCTTTATTAAAAAGAACGTTTGAAATAAAAGATGTTTTAATTAAACAACAAAATGAAGCTCTAGAAAATATACAAGCGGCACAACAAAATCAACAAAAACATCATGATAAACACATCAAACATGATAAATTAAAAATTGGTGACAAAGTTCTAGTTGGCAAATCATTTCTTAAAAATATATTTTTTGCTAAATTAGAAGAACAATTTATGGGACCATACATAATACATAATATATTAGATTTTGGAGTTTACAAACTACAAACTTTGGACGGCAAAAAAGTGAAAGACCCAGTTCATGGTGATAGACTAAAATTGTACCATGACAAAAAAATTAAAGATCTTCTAGTACCTCAGATCATCATCACACAAGACCTTAATACAAGTAGTAGATCGTATAACTAAAATATTTATAAATATACTCTTTGTTCCAAAATTCTCTATAAATTCCTCAGACCCTAAAAATTCTTTTATAACATTTTTTATTATGGACGTAATAGAATTAAAAGATTTAATTTTAACAAATTTTTCTATAGAATCAATTACGGGATTCTATAATTTTCTAAACGAATTGAGAAGAAATCTTTTGAAAACATTGAATTAAAATTAACAAAAAGAAATATTATCTTCGTCAATAATAATAACCAGTCTGCTGAAGATATTAGAGAATTCTTAGAAAACCTTCTTGGTACACCTTTAGAAGATGAATCCATATTTCCTACTTTCAATGAAAATACCTAAGTCTTATCTGAACTAAATTGTGAAGGATTATTTGAAAATATCGACATGATAAATGCCCAAGAAGTTTTAATTGAAGTCAATACAACTTATCCTAATGAAAATAATTCCACTATTCAGAATAACGAAACAAACTTAATTAATAAAGATAGACTAGAAATTGCCAAAATAACAAGAGATTTGAGTCAAAATTCTGGAACGAATAACGTATTCATCTCACCTTTCTCTGGCAATAATGAAATAATTATCTACAACGAAATTATAAGAACTATTGAAAGATTAGGGAAAAGTAAATTAAAAAGAATTCCTAGACTCAAAGCTGCTTACTATTTAGGCAAACTTTTTGATGAATATAGAGACCAAGAACAAACAATAAAAAATTTTAAAAGAACACTTTTAGAAAAATTCGGAAGGAACAAAACAGATCGCATAAAAATTTGGGCAAACCGAACATACAAATTATTTCAAAAATATGGCCTCAACAAATTATATAATTCACTAGAAATTTATATTACAGATATTGAAAAATTATTACTAACACAATTTGAACAACTATTACAATGAAATTTCATATAAAAGAAAAATTTTGAGTGAAAGCGAAAGTGTATACATTGTAACATGCAGCCCATAATATAACAAGAAAAATCAAATCACGTTAATGAATACAACAATCTAATTGGTCAAAATTCTATATTATATATATATATTTTTTATTATCAATTTCATAAATATCTATTATTTTTATTTATTTATTATAGTATTATTCTAACTATTACTAACTTCTTAAATTTTGCAGAGCAAAATTTTTGAAGGAGGAAATAGTGTTATATTTGTATAATTTTAGTATCATTTTAAAAATATTAGTATTAGGAAAATATCATAAAAATAGTAAGAATAGTATAAATTTTATTGAAGTAATCAAATCTGTAGTATTAATTTTATTAGAAAAACTTTTCTCCGTTCTCAAAAAAGGAGTTATTTTCATTAATAACTCATTATCATAACTCATTATTATAACTTGTTATCATAACTCATTATTATAACTCGTTATCATATCTCGTTATTATAACTCGTTATCATATCTCGTTATTATAACTCATTATCATATCTCGTTATAGAGAAAATTCTAAGTTTTTACAGATATATAAACCCTGCTTTTTCTCTCAAGTCAAAGCAGGTTCTGTCCTTTAATTCTTTTCCTTTATAAAATAATTGTACTTAAAATTTTATATTTAATAAACTGATATTATCCTTTAAAATATAAAGCCATTGCCTTTATATTCTTTGATCCTTTATCCAGCGTATAGAGGACCTTTATTTTGTTGGTTATTAATTTATTTGGTTAAATTATTATTCTCTTTTACTTTTGTTGATATATTATTTTCTTTAGTATTATTAACCTCAGATTTATTGTCTTTTATTATTGACTTCTTTAATATTATATATTTCTTACCCCCTTACATGTTAAGCCAAGTGATATAGTTTCTTGTCTAAAAGTTACTATATTACAGTATAACAAATTATATCAGTCATAGGACATGTCCTTAAAAATGGTCCAAATGTTAAAGAACACACCCCAGTGATTTCTAATTTTCAAGAATGCTTTTTTAGAGAAATGGGCGCAAGTTTTCACAAGTTTTTGCAAGTTCTTGCAAGGTTTCGCCTCATTTATTTTTTCGTTTTGTGTTTTTTGATTTTGTTTTTTTTGGTTTATTTTTAAAATTTTTTTTATTAATTTATTTTATTTCAGCACTTTGCGAGAAAAACAAACAACTTTTCGAAACCTTGTGCATGCCAACTATAACTAACATTTCAAGAACGAAAGAAACAAAGAAGCGAAAATAATAGCTAACTATGAAGTGAGCGAAAATATGTAAGTAGGACTATTTTTTGTAAATAGTAATAGAATTAGATGCAACAAAGTGTGAAAGTCGTTTAAAATATTTGTAATAATATAAAAATGATACTGTATAATAATGTAATATATAATAAAATATGTAATATTAATTAAAAATGAATATTTAATAAATGTAAAATATAATATATAATAATAATAATTAAATAAGGGCGTTATTTTATAGTAACCCGTCGCTATGGCAACCCCGTGATCAACCAATAAAATTTGATTATGTGATCGATTCTTATTGGTTGATTTATCATTTAATAAAATTTTATTAACTTATATTAAATTAATTTAAAAAAATAAGCGAACTCAAAATCATAACATAGACATAACTTTTTTATTAAAACTAATTCCAAAAAACAAACTAATATTCCAACTATTGTACTATGCCCCGCTACGTCCCAACTATTGTGCTACATTCTGCTAAATCCCATACGCCTGACTAACTAGCTACATTCTATGCTAATATTAACTTTTCCAATGACATACTAATAGCGGATTTTACAATGGTACCAACAACGTCAACAACTCCAATTACGACAACTCCAACGACGACAACTTCAACTCCAATTACAGTGACTCCAATGATGACGACTTTGTTAAACATTCTGAACAAAAAAATATCTAAAGGAAAAAAAAAGTTAGTTCCGGTAACTAAAAACTAAAAAACTGAAGAAAAAAAAAATTTTAACTTATCTTTAGATGTCCCGTCCCGGTTCTAATTTCACAAATTACAAATACAAAAATAAAATAACTGAAACAAAAAACAAAAACGAAAAAATATCAAAAAAAAACCAAAAAAAATAAAAATAAAAAAGAATAAAAAAAAATTAAAAAAAAACTATATCTAAAAAAAATACCCTCCCCCCGATCGAACAAAAAAATAAAAATAAAACCAAAAAAAAGTTAAAAAAAATAAAAAAATAAAAAAAAATTAAAAAAATTAAAAAAAAATAAAAAAAACGAAAACTAACTAAAAAAAAATGAAAAAACCTCTGATCAAAAAAAAAAATTAAAAAATAAAAGTTAAAAAAAAAAGATAAAACTAACTATGGTATAAATAAATGAAAAAACCCGAAATAGAGATTGGAACCGGTTTTAATAATTCGGGTTTATCACGTAAATTTTGTGATATTTTAGAATTTAATCCAATTAAATTTTAATAAATTCTAAAATATCACAAAATTCACGTGATAAACCCGAATTATTAAAACCAGTTCCAACCTCCAACCCGAAAAAATAAAGAAAAAATAAAAAATTTAAAAATTTGAATCAAAACGAAAAAAAACAATAAAAAAAACATTAAAAAAAATCGTACATATAAAAAAAATAAATTGTACATATATATAAATATAAATATAAATATAATAAATAAATAAATAAAAAATGAGAGAACAAAAAATCGAATCGAAATGAAAAAAATGAACAAAAAAATAAAAAAATAAAAAAACTAGTAAAAAAAATTTCTTAAAACAAAAAAAACTTAAAATGTATATATAAAAAAATAAAAAATAAAAAAAAATAAATGATTTAAGTCTCGCCCAAGTGCCTATCCGCTATAATATAGCTCGCAAAACTCAGTATAATAGACGCAAAAAAAAATTAATTAGTTATATAAAAAAAAAAATTAAAAAAAAATTTATACCGTTATACTATTCTAGTGAAATGGCAAAACGGCAAAACAGCAAAATGGTGAAATAGCAAAACAACAAAATAGCGAAACGGCAAAATGGCAAAATGGCAAAACGGCGAAATGGCGAACCAACTTTGAAACAACTTTGAAATGATGAAAAAAAGAAGTAATAGTTGAAGACAAGAAAAAAAGAAACAAAAAAAAACTTGCAAAGAAAAGTAGCGGCGAAGCACGACTCCAAAACGACTCCAGCCTAGAAAAAAAAAAACAAAAAAAAAACATTGATTATCAATGATGATTATTGTTTATATATAATCGCCAATCTCAAAAATAATTGGCCGATCATAAAGGGGTTACATAGTGTCAGGTCGCTATTTTATTTTTGCCATTAAATAAATATAAAATTTTATATTAAATTGCAAAATCTTGCAAAATATTGCGAAAACCTGTAAAAAGTATAATTATGTAAATATATCTATCGTTTATTTAATTTCTAAAAAATTTCGAAAATTTGCAAAAATATGCAAAATATTGCGAAATATTCACAGTTTTTGCAAGTTATCTGTTTGTAATACCTCATAGTTTTACTCATTTTTTCATTAGTTTTTGACTAATTACGTTTCACTATATTTCGAATTTACTATGCCATAAATGTTCATAATTATTACACTTTTGTAATACTCTGAAGTTACTTAGTGTAAACTTTCGTAATTATTACTCCTACATAACACTCTGAACTAATCGTAAGTTAAGGTGTGGTGACATAGAGAAGCTGTCTTGTTGTCACCCCCAAGCGGCAGGTCTAGGGTTCAAATCCCACTGGAGACGAATTGGAAAATAGGTCTGTGTTATGGTAACATTAGGGTCCGGAATCAGGCCGGACTACCCGGGCCCGAGCCCAGCCCGAACTGCTAAAGTTCTGGGTCAGGCCGTATTTTTAGGCCCGTGATTATATCGGGCCGGGCCCGGGCCAGGCCCGCTAAGATACCAGGTCGGGTCAGGCTTTACTAAAAAGCCCGCGTGTACCCGATAGACCCATTAAATTTTATAGCTATTGATTTCGACATATTCAATTTTATTGAATAAATACTTAAATTAATAAAAGGATACGTATTTATAACACTAATAAATCATCTACATACGTACGTGATACCAGTATTGCCGGTTACACAAACTGATTAAGATAAGTATTTTTTTAAATTTGTAGTTTTTTTTATTAATACTGTACTAATCGACGTTTAGTATTGGTATCCCATTGTGGAGTTGTTACCGTTGCTGAGTCACTTTGATATGTGGAGTAGTTAGATTCAGAATGTAAATAAAACCAGTACAGTAGCTAAAATTAGGTGGAGCACCATAATTAGAGAACTGGACATAGTACAGTAGTTATTCTGGATGTTAAAGCTGGATGTACATGGCTGTTAAATTTGGAATGTTAGAACTAGACGTAGCATGATAACTAAATTCGGGATGTTAAAACTGGACGTTAGAACTGGACTTATAGATTTTGGATATTGGCTAGACGTAGCTTAGCATGGTAGTTAGATCTTGGATATTGGCTGGACATACCGTTGGAGTTAGATTCAGAATTTAGAACTAGATATAGCACAGTAGTTAAATTCTTGATGATAAAAACTGTACATAGTATCATAGTTAAATTCGGTATGATAAAACTAGGTATTAGATTCGTGATGTATGGTAGTTAGATTCGGGTTATATTTTGAATATAACATGGTATTTAGATTCAGGATATTAGATTCTAATATACATAGCATGATGGGTAAATTGTTGGGTGTACATTTGTATTATTATTTTTTTAAATAATAAAAAAAATTCTTTATTATTATCACTATACTTACGACCAAATGAATTAAATAGAAATATTGATAGAGTAAATCATTATAACGACAGCGCAAACTTAATTGAATCGGTTGAAAAGTCATTTATCTAATTTTATATCAGGTGTTATGATCGGTTAGAAGAGCTTGAGGAAATTGTACCGGTTTAGTTTGATCATGAACAAAAGTGTTTAAGGTTAAATAGTTTAAACGATAAACTAACACACATAGTTTTGGGTTATAAGGTTTATCTTTATTTATATAAACCAATACATCGGATTATTATAATAATACTAAATACTAATAATACTAAATACTATCTACAATCGTTAACTAGCTCCCTCTTTATAAGCTGTAACTAAACCCTTATATATCTTTTAATTCGTATGGGCTTTGATCCTTCGATTGGGATTCAGTTACTCGTTTGGAGCTTTGATCACCCGTTTGGAGCCGTTAGGAGCTTTGGAGATTTGGATAATACAGGTGTCCTGGATTTAACAATTTATTGGCTCTATATATGCGGGCCAACAGGCCGGTTCGGGCCTAGATAAAGCCTGGTCAGCCCGACCTGGGCCCGGCCCGTCTAGGTTTAACCGGGTTTTGGTTCGGGTCGGGCTTGAAAATAATTTTACCAGGCTTATGAAAACCTGGTCCGACCTGGCCCATTCCAGACCCTAGATAACATTTGTTCATCAATCGGTATATTACCTGTAATCTTGGTACCACCATCTTAAATGGGAGCTTTGGCATAGTTGTGGTTACACAGACAAATCCAAGGGACCGGAACAATTGAAACCCGCTTGGCAAGTCCCAAGTGGAGAGGTAGCTAGACATTCGACGGTACCAGTGAAAAGGATCTTGGCAGTGACTGACCGGAAAATCTGGACGGCCTATGGCAAAGGGGGCCCACCAATCTGGCCGCCGGAGTCGTACCGGAGGAAAAGGGCATGTGTTATAGAAGCATGAACCAAAGAAAGAGAAACCTTAGGCACCTAAAGCCTGGCAGACCGATCCTTCTGGTCCAACTGGATTGGTAGTCTGGAATGACTGGGGAAAAGGATCCAAAGAGTGACTGACCGGGTACNGGGAAAAGGATCCAAAGAGTGACTGACCGGGTACTGGGGTTTAGTGAACTTCACAAGGGCAGACAGAACTATTCGGCCAATAAGAAGTGAAAGCATGGAGGCGTGTACATGTCAAGACCCAACGGAGCTCTGGGCGTACCTATATGGGAGTCTTCGGACGTTAAAAGGATCTGGGACCACCAATACGGGTATATGCTGGTACAAGTGCATGCAGTGGTAATCGGGTTTCCCTAGCCTTATGATGCCATCCAACTATATTCGGCACTGGAAGCATTTGCGAAACATGCCCAGGAACCTCGCCACCATAGCAGGAAGTACAGTCAATCGCACAGTTCCAAACTCAGAATGTTAAATTCTGGGTCCTCAAGTCCAGGAAACCGGCTGGTTGCGGCAGCATGCAGGCTTGAGATACTTACCCTTGTGGTTGAGGCAGCTGCATGGCTTGAGATACGAATCCCCAAGAAGTATGCTAGTAAGGGATTTTCTGGGTAACCAGATTTCGGGTACACCAACTTCAAAGCATAAAGTGCCTACCTGGCAACACACGCCAAATTGGAAGTGACGAATTAGGAAATGTGGGTAAAGTAGCGGACATGTGGACATTGATCATTGGTTGAAAAGGGATGTACAAATCCAGATCAACTATATAAATGGGAATATAGAAGGCTCTGGTGGGTTTTAGCCAGGGATAAAGGGTTTATAGCCCGAAGTTCTAGTTCCAATACTTGTGTATAATATGTATCGTATTTACGACACTACCATATGTCAATTTACTGAAGTATTAATAAAGATTGGGGCAGGAGCTACACCCCTAATATTAAAAAAAAAAACTAATTGTAAGTTTTTCGTAAGTTTACCCTTGTGTAAAAACTTACAGAGGTTTACGCATATTTTTTTTTGCTAATGTAAGGAAAAAAATCAAACAAGAAATATTCATCTTGGCCAAGTTCAAAACATGATCAAGACTAAAGAAATGTTAATTCCTATTAAGAAAAAAAATAAAAAGTACTTGTCAGTTCTTTGTCCAAGTTCAAGTCCTTGTTAGGTGCCAATTTCTCATTACAGGTCTACTAAAGAGATACTGTATATTCCTGAAAATAAGCTACCCTTTTTTGGGCCAAAATTCACTTGAAAAAACGTGAGGTAGCTTATTTTTAGCATATAGACGGTTTTGAACAACTTTACTTAATCGAACTTTTGAGGTTACTTAGTAAGAAAAAGTTTTATATGTAGCAACTGCCAACGCGTTTTTTGAGATTTTTGAAAAAAATCAGGGGGTAGCTTATTTTTGGAGTAGCTTATTTTCGGGAATATATGGTATGTAAATTTTTATTGGGAAAAAAATAAATGAATAAAGAATATTCATTTTCACCCAGGTTCAAATCTATTGTTATGCGTCCATTTTTTGTTTAACAAACCATAATCTACAAAAGTAAAAGAAATATTAGTCCTTATTAATAAAGCAAAAAAAAAAAACTAACCCTAAAAATTAAACCAATACTTAGCATTTGATCCAGTTTCTAGTTCTTGCTCCAGTTCAATTCTTCATTGCTTATGCCCATTTTGTTTGGCAAACTAGATCTATGAAAAAAAAGAAAGTAATAAAAAAAAAAATCAAAAATAGTATAAAAATCTGGTACTTATATTAAAATCAGTTTTTTCAAGCCAAAATCTATAGAAGAAAGAAAAAATTTAACNACTGTATATTCCTGAAAATAAGCTACCCTTTTTTGGGCCAAAATTCACTTGAAAAAACGTGAGGTAGCTTATTTTTAGCATATAGACGGTTTTGAACAACTTTACTTAATCGAACTTTTGAGGTTACTTAGTAAGAAAAAGTTTTATATGTAGCAACTGCCAACGCGTTTTTTGAGATTTTTGAAAAAAATCAGGGGGTAGCTTATTTTTGGAGTAGCTTATTTTCGGGAATATATGGTATGTAAATTTTTATTGGGAAAAAAATAAATGAATAAAGAATATTCATTTTCACCCAGGTTCAAATCTATTGTTATGCGTCCATTTTTTGTTTAACAAACCATAATCTACAAAAGTAAAAGAAATATTAGTCCTTATTAATAAAGCAAAAAAAAAAAACTAACCCTAAAAATTAAACCAATACTTAGCATTTGATCCAGTTTCTAGTTCTTGCTCCAGTTCAATTCTTCATTGCTTATGCCCATTTTGTTTGGCAAACTAGATCTATGAAAAAAAAGAAAGTAATAAAAAAAAAAATCAAAAATAGTATAAAAATCTGGTACTTATATTAAAATCAGTTTTTTCAAGCCAAAATCTATAGAAGAAAGAAAAAATTTAACATAAAATGAATACTGTTTAATTTGACAGAGTTGACAACAAAATCAATAGATTTCAGTAGGGTTCAATAGGCAATACTAGTTATAAAGTGTCCAAATAGGCTAATGCTAGTTATAGAGTGTCCAAATACATAAGCATATCATTTTATGGAATTAGAGCAGTGATGGTAAATGACAAGGTCATAAAAATTTTTATGAAAATGACTATAAATAACATGTCATTTTAAAATGACAATGTCATTTATTATAAAAAAAAATTTATACAAAACTATGGTAATATGACAAGTCATAAAAAATATTTTTATAAAATGACAAATAAATGACAGTATTACTATTATCAAAAACATTACCAAAAAATAATTATTGATGATCATAAAATTCATTACATTCCTTCAAATCAGCTGAATTCGATACTATCTATATCGGAGTTATTATTCAACATTTCTAAATTGGACTTTCCTTATAAATGCAAAATAACTCCCAAAAGTGTAATTTCGAATTATGATCGAATTAAGCTTTATCTTGGCCATTACTCAAACCATGCCCCTAGATGTTATTTTGCATTTTTTACAGTTTAACATCTTTTCCTGGTTTAGCGTAACTTAGTGTTCCAAATCATTAGTTGAAAAACTTACTAGTTGGCAACTTTTCAACTAATCGATTTATTATCAACTGGTTCGATTACAATTAATTGCTAGTTATCAACTAGTTATCAACTAGTTATCAACTAACTATAATTTATATTAATCAACTAAACAATATAACAGAAATCACAACTATGGATTGGTAATTAATAATACTTCTCGGTTTGAGATGTATCTGGTGTGCATTTTTTTTTATTTCAACTTGCCAGTTTTCAGTTTGTTTTACACCAACAGGTAATCCTTCAAAGCATAAAGGCATTATTCTTCGCATATAATATGAATTGCTCTGGGTATCAAATCATAGAGTCAGTACTTTACAGTTGTCATTTTTCAATTTTCACTTATTGAAAAAATGATTTGGGCGATTCTTGACGTAATAGATTAATAATAATAAACATAGTTCATATTTATTAATGATTTAATAATTTAAAGTAGTTCTTTTAGTATCACATGTTTCATTTTTTCAATTATACTTAAATAGTTCTTTTTTTGTTTTATATCTATATTTGAATCGACCTTTTTTTTTAAATCACTACTAAATATTAGACCTACCATTAAATCATAGGTTAGATTTAACCATTTTTTAATCAATTTTACAGTATATAATCTATTATAGTAGAGCTTTGGATCCATTATTTGTGTTCATATTCAATTTAACGGATATTCAACCAATTTTATTATTAACTTTAGTATACAAGTGATAACAAATCCAAGTTCTATAATGTGGTTATAATATTCTGCGAAATATAGGTGAACAATCTACATCTTTTTCAAATTTCCATTACATAATAAGCGAGATGTAAAATAGTGAAACTATTAAAGGAGAGAGAGCGTATACGTTTAACCGATTTAACTCTAATAGATACTAGGAGATAAGTTTCTGATTTACTTGAATAAAGGTCTCTTCAGTTCCTTTATTTTCATTAAGTAAAATCAGAGGGAACCCCTCTTCATCTGTCTCTCTCTTTATTGAAGTCAAATTCATTCGTTTATATACATTTGAATTTAATATACGACACATTGATGTGTTATTTGTCATGTTAATATACTGTTTAACACTACGTGCTTTTTAACAATAGTACTACTAAGCTTAACACATTGACGTGCTATCGAGAATGTTTATAATCTGTGTCTCTTAACACGCATAAGTGCTAACACGTTATGAAGATTTTATAAAAAAGGGTTATTTATGTTAATCAAGTTTATACGGATTAACATTTAAAAATAATCATTCTAACAGCTTATTATGGTTAGTATTATCATTCTAACAACTTTTGATGATTAGTGTTAAATAATCATTCTAATAGTTTTTATGATTAATATTAAATAATCATTCTAGCAGCTCTTTATAGTTAGCATAAATAATCATTCTAAAAACTCCTTATGGTTATGTTAAATAATCATCCTAACGGCTCTTTATTGTTGCCATTCTAACAAGCTCTTTCGGATAAGCATTTAGTGTTTGGATTAGGATGGTTGAGATATGGTTCATGATTCATGAGACATTTGATCAAATATTATCAACAAACGGCAATGTTTAATTAATAGATATCACTATAATGAGCTTTTAAATATATATTTTCAAAATTCTTTGTATCAATGCAAATACCAATGTGATTATTAATAATTATTATATAAACTATAAATGACAAGTATGTCATAAAAAGATAAATGATTTTTTTATGACAAAAATGACTTGTCATATGACAAGGTGTCATTTATTTTTAAATGACAATGTGCTATCACTGGATTAGAGTGCTCTAACTTCAATCTTCAAACTATAGAAGATTAAAAAACAAAATTTATCTAATTAGATAAATAAATATAGTGTGTTTAATTTCGACTTAGTAAAGATGGAAAAGCTAATTTTTTTTTAACATCTAGTCAATCAAATGAGTTAATATGATATATGAATTAGTACTATATTGAAATTTCTTTATATAGGGGTGTGGCGACAGGACCCCAAAGAACTTTAATACAACTTAGATCTAAGTTTGTATAATTTTAGCAGTATTTTAGCCAGATAAATGTATAAAATAGAGCAAAATTTGAAAATTTACTATAAAAAAATGCAATGTTTGATGAATTTTTATGTAAATTTCCTTTTTTAGAATCATCTGAGTTGTATCAGAGTTCTTCGGAGTCCTGTGGCGACATAGAGAAGTTGTTTGGTTGTCACCCCAAGCGGCAGGTCTAGAGTTCAAATCCCACTAGAGACGAATTGAAAAATAGGCCTGTGTTACAGTAATATTTGTTCATTGATCGGTCGAGTAAATCACCTGTAGCCTTGGTAAAAGGACTGGAACAATTGAAACCCGTTTGGCAAGCCCCGAGTGGAGAGATAGCTGGACTTTCAATGGTACCGAGGAAAAGGATCTTAGTGGTGACTGACCGGGAAACTGGACAGGCAAAAGCTCTTATGGCAAAAGGGGGCCCACCAACCTGGCCGCCAGAGTCATACCAAAAGAAAAGGTCATGTGTTATAGAAGCATGAACCAAGGAAAGAGAGACCTTAGGCATTTAGCCTAGCAGACCGATCCTTCCGGGCCAACTGGATTGGTAGTCTGGAATTACTGGGGAAAAGGATCCAAAGAGTGACTGACCAAGTACTGGGGTCTAGTGAACTTCGCAAGGGCAGACAGAACTAATTGTCCAATAGAGGCAAAAGCGTGGAGGCATGTACATGTTAAGACCCAACAGAGCTCTAGGCATATCCATATGGGAGGTTTCGGACGCTAAAAGGATTTGGAACCACCAATATGGGTATATGCTAGTATAAGTGCATGTAGTGGTGACCGGGTTCTCCCTAGCCTTATGATCCCATTCAACTATTTTTAGCACTAGAAGCATTTGCGAAAGCCCAGATCCTTGCTACCATAGCGGGAAGTACAGTTGTTCGCACATTTCCAAATTCGGAACATTAAATCCTGGGTTCTCAAGTTGCAGAAAACTGGCTGGTTGCGGCAGCATGCAGGCTTGAGATACTTATCCAATATGGTAGAGGCAGCTGCATGGCTTGAGATACGAACCCCCGAGAAGTACACTAGTAAGGTATTTTCTGGGTAACCAGATTTCAGGTACACCAACTTGGAAGCATAAAGTGCCTATCTGGCAATACACACCAAATTGGAAGTGATGAATTAGGAAATGTGGGTAAAGTGACAGACATGTGGAGCTGATTGCTGGTTGAAAAGGGACATACAAATCCAGGTCAACTATATAAATGGGAATATGGAAGGCTCTGGTAGGGTTTAGCCGTGGATAAAAGGTTCACAGCCTGAAGTTCTAGTTCCAATACTTGTATATAATATGTATGTATAAAAGGCACTGCTATATGTCAATTTGCTTAAGTATTAATAAAGTTTGGGGCAGGAGCTACACCCTTAACATTAAAAAAAAAATCTCTTTATATGATTTTCTACTTATCTTCATTAATCGTTATATCAGGTGAGACATCATGCTTTATACATTATGCTAATAAAAAACTGCTAATATTTTTCTGCAATGATTTGTAGTAAATACCAAACTTGGTTTACTTATAACGATAATAGTTAACAAAGTAATATAAAATACCTTTTTAACGTTAGATTCACAGATAACTCTCGATATTCTTAGTAGCCTTGTACAGAGAGATCTTTCTAAATGCACCTATAGAACGGGAGACAGTCAAAATTTTGACAATCAAAATCCTGACAAGTTAGTTCTCATTAGGTTAGCGTTAATTATAGATCTAGTCAATTTCAGAATTTTGTTTGTCGGGATTTTGACCCAAGTCTATAGAGACTGAACTTATAATGATATAAGTTGAAAAATAGTAAAAAAAGTGATCAAACTTTGTACTTAAAGAGATCTTAGTATTATCGTTATCTAACTGATAATCAATCATGATTCAAATTTTCGTTACAAATTTCACTTTGTAAAAGCAGGTTTTATGAATAAAATCAAGAAAAAGTGAGTTTTTATCTAATAAAGGCAGTTTTTATACAATAAAATGAAGAAAAGGTGAATTTTACATAGTGAAAAGCAGATTTACATGAAGATCTCTAATAAAAAGCAGGTTTTATATATTATAAAAAATCAACGTGGGTTTTATATTGCTCTCAGGTTATACATGATATTGTTATAGAACGATAGTTTATTATATTACCTTATTATTTTATTATTTTATTTTTATTATTATATTTTATTATTATATTGTATTATATTATTATCTTGAGAAGTTAGAATAGTTGATACCGCTTATAACGATTATCACGCTTATAACGCTTATAACGATTATCACGCTTATAACGCTTATAACGATTATCACGCTTATAACGCTTATGACGCTTATAACGCTTATGACGCTTATAATGCTTATGACGCTTATAACGCTTATGTTGCTCTTGTAGATTATAGTATTTATCATTGTAAATTAACGCTTATAACGCTTATTCTAAAATGTATTTAAAGACACAGAATTTCCCTTAGTCAAACTAGACCAAGACACCCCACTTCTCTTATACTTAATATACATCTTATACTGGGATTTCTTAGGAACAGAAACCTAAGGATAGCCCTATCTTAGATTATTAATAAAGAACCTATTTATCTTAATAACACCAAGTTTATTATCAAGTAATAGTAAAATCGATAATTCCTCATTGAATACTCTCACGAACTGCCCTTAGAGAAGAGTATAATTTCTTACAGACTAAGGAATTATACCTACCTCTTGGACACCGCTATAAACCAATAAAGGATCCCTGTAGCCGTGTCGTTGTTATAGTAAGGAGTAAAAGAAGGCCTCCCTACTGTAACAATATGGCCAATCAACACAGGTTTTACTAGCAAGCAACGTGGGTTTCACTTTGTCGTATAATTTTTACCAATCAAGATTTTTCAATGATTTGCATGATCTGCAACTAGAGACCTGATATTTCTGACTATTAGATAATCACTTGTTACGATCATTATCATTATTAATATAAAATTTAAACTGAAATAATTTTTGAACTATTAAAGATATACGGGTAAAAATACCTTTGTTAGATTCCATTTAATGTTCTCTTTAAGATAATAGAGCTCTTTTTTTATTGTCATAAAATTAATCATGTTTTATTAATCAGTTTTCGCTTTAACTTATATGAAAAATAAAAAAAGAGCTCGATTGCTTTAAAGAAAATATTAAAAGGAATCTAATAAATATAATTTCGCATGCATCTCATGAATAGTTCAGGAGTCATTTCAATTTAAAATTTTATATGTTTTTGTTATTAAACAGAATGATCGACAAAAAATCTTTATTAATAAAATTTAATATATAATTATACATGAGGACAAAATTATTTTGGGTTCTGAAACCCGAAATTAAAATTTAAAGACGAAGTTATTTTTGATCTATTTTACTTGAAAGACAAAATTATTTGATACTTTTTTTGAATAGATGAAATTATAAGGAACATATCTATATAAATTTTATTTGCTCTTCCTTATAAAAAATTTTAATTTTCTCTAATAAAAAAATCAATTTTGTGGCATCAATATATGATCTTCACAATGTTTGTAGATCATATGACATTTCACAAACGTGTAAAATTTTCAAAAAATTTTTTAATATTCAAAATTTGAAAAAAAGATTTTATATATCAAAACTCATTATTTGCGCTCACAAATAAATAATTTTGTTGCCAGTTCTACATTGGTAGGACAATACTGTATAATATATTAATAAAAAATTTCAAACTGTTAAGAGTTTTGAAAAAAAGTGGTATAGAAAGATTTTATGATTAATTTTTCCTGTATGCATAATGATTTTGCACTAAGCCCTAAAAAAACATTTGGTTAATTCAATTTTTTAGGGTGGTGACGCTAGGATGATTCACAAACACAATCTTATTGGTCAAGCGACCTATTTTTATTGGTCACGCCCTTAAAAATCGGGCCTTGATCCCTGCAAAAGTTTGGATTAGGTTCCAAAATTTTACACATCCCTGCTTCATAGATAAAACTACTTGATTATCTAGGAGTATAAAAGTCATTGATCAAGCCCGAGAAAGAATTTCTGCAATTTTATCAGATGATAAAAATAAAATTGAAAAACAAAAAGTGAGGACAATATAAGACCTTGAAGAAATCAAAGATTGGGATCCAGCTTTGATTTTATATGCTTCAATTTTCATAAACAATCACTCCGCTCCTATTTTCTTCAATCTCAAGACTCCAACTTTGTGTAGACTTCTGTAATTCAGTAACCTACCTTTGGATGAACCGAATTAGAAACAGTCATTGTTCCTCCTTTAACTTTCATTTATCAGTCTTTTTTGTCAAATTGTCGATTGTTTTTATTAGGATTGGCACTCATCTATGTACCGGTAATTATTAAACTGTATGCTTTATTTTTTTATTTTCTTAGTATTTTCTTATATCATTAAAATTATTTTGGATTATAATTTTTATGTTATCCAACCAAGATCGCCAAGGTGAATTGTATGTCAGTAAGGTAACAATCATAAGTTCTATATACTTTATTGCTTTATAATTATTAAATATTATGATTATTTGTGATTAATCTAATATTTTTTTTTTTTTGTATCTATATATATGCATATTAATATAAATATGATATTGAAAGAGATGCATATTAATATAAATATTGAAAGAGTCGCTGTTGGTCTTGATCCCGTTATTCCACTAAGAGACTATAAGGAAGAAATTCCCGGAGGATATTTACCAAATAAATATGTAACGGACTATGATGGCTTACGTACGTAATAATTTAAAAAAAAAAAAAGGATACTGTATTTATTTTTATTCCCAGGAAAAATGACTTCTATATTTTATAAAAGCTTAGAATGATTCTGACAAACTTGGATGTGCTATCGACTCTGATCGTTCTAGATAAACTTGAAGCCGATGAATGGAAAAATAAATGTGGTAGCTTCCACTCATCCGGTCATGTATTTATTGCTAGAATTGTTGGTGAGTTATTATTATTTATTTTATATTTATTTTATCTATCTAATGTATAATTAAATTATTTATGATTAATTTTTTAGGTAACGACAAAGCGAATAAAGGATTTAACAAAAATGAAAAGTCAAAAATTACGTAAGATCCTGTATTTTACAAATGCCATCGTTTGGTGGATGAAACATCGTAGCGTGGAAAGTTTAAACATCGAACTTTTACTGATGCTCCAAATATAAACATTAAACATAGCGATATTCTTCTTGCCTTTAAAGATGAACTTGAGAGAGTTTATCCAACTGGCAAAGGTGATAGATGGCAGCAATATGCTGAAACAAACTTTGGACCAATCCCAACTACAAATGTATTATAAGCTAAAATGGTGCCTCAAAATCTCAAAATTCCAGATGGTGCTCCCCTGAAGAACCGTTTGAACATCCGTTACCTAGAGAATTTTATTATTTTTTCAAAGGTGATAAATAACACTAAAACTAAGGCATTTAATTCTTACAAGATCCTTTGGTATATATATCTATATATTTTATTATTTATCTATTTATAAAATGTTATTATTATATATAATTTTTTATATATAATTGTATTGATTAAGATTCTTTTTTATTGGTTAGGAAAAAGATGTTACATTCAGAATATTTATTGTCACAGAAATTTTGGCACACGATCGTAAATAATGGATAGAAATGGATAAATTTAAATATAAACTTAAAACAACAGGAGAAACAATCATCTCTCGTTCCTGTGAGCTTTCTTCTGTTATTTGAAAACCCGATCAGAGAGTGGATAAGTAGGGATCCCGTAAAAAATTATATCTACTAAGATTGTTATTGAAAGAGACGCCACATAAATAAATTTATTCTGGTTAGACATCATTTTTTTTTCACGACTCCGTTAGAAATCTCACCGGATTACTGCAATGAAAATGCAATTTCATTTTTAAACGGATGTACTATCGACCCTGATCGTTCTAATCTTGATAAACTTGAAGCGATGAGTTAAAAATGGTAGCTTCCATTCATCGGATCATGAATTTATTGTAAGAATTTGGTGAGTTATTATTATTTATTTTATATTTATTTTATATTTATTTTATCTTTCTAATTAAATTATTTATGGTTAATTTTTTAGGTAACGACAAAGCGAATGAAGGATTGAACAAAAATGAAAATGTCAAAAGTTACGTTCCAAAAGGCATTATGGGAAATGTCTCTGTCGCTGCTATATTTCACAGATTCGTTTGATGGATGAAACATTTAATCGTAGCGCGGAAAGTTTAAAGCCTCGAACTTTTACTGATGCTCCAAATTGTAACCATTAAACGTAGTGATATTCTTATTGTCTTTAAAGATGAATATGAGAGTTTATCCAGTTGGCAAATATGACAGGTGTCAACAATATGCTGAAACAAACTTTGGACCAATCCCAACTACAAATGTATTATAAGCTAAAATGGTGCCTCAGAATCTCAAAACTCCAGATGGTGCTCCCCTGAAGAAACTGTTTGAACATCTATTACCTAGAGAATTTTATTGTTTCTTCAAGGTGACAAATAAAACTAAAACGAAGGCATTCAATTTTTCAACCCAGAAAATTGAACGAGTTCTTTTGGTATATATATCTATATATTTTACGACTCATCTATTTATAAAATGTTATTATTATATATATTTGTATTGATTAAGATTCTTTTTTTTTTTTTTATTGAAGTAGGAAAAGATGTTACGTTCAGAGTATTTGTTCCCGAAATTTTGGCACACGGTCGTAATAATGGATAAATTTTAAGCAGCAGGAGAAACGATCATCTCTTATGTCTTTGAGCTCTCTTCTGCTATTTATTACTGAAATTATTTATCGAAAAAGGAGTCATGATAAATAAATTTATTCTGTTATATATTTTTTTCACGACTCCAAAATTAAGGCATCAAGTAAGTAGATTATCAGATTGGTGCATTTGCCTGAGTTTTACTATTATAGCTATGACATAAGATAACGTATTCAACTTCATTACGCAGTTAATCAAAATGAAATTAATTGTAGCCGATTTGTACAAAAGTTCTTAAGAACTTAAAGGATGAAACCTCATTCTATTCTTTATCTTAGTGAATATACTTGGTGTAAGGCTTCAATCCTATTCTTTGGCAAGATCCATTTTCATACCAAACAAGACCTTCTTATATTTCAAGCTACCTTACTCAATAGACAAAGAACCCTACGAAATTGAAAAAGAATTTCCAGATCCCCTATCAAATTTCTAAAAACACTCCATCATCCAGATGTGAAGAAAAAATTAATGAATGGATAAGTGAAACCCCCGGAAAAAATTATAATAATAATAACATAATAATTAATTTATTGCTCAAATTATTTATCGAAAAAGGAGCAACGATAAATAAATTCATTCTCGATGAAACAATTTATTTGAATACAACGTTTTAAGATCATCCGGAAACATGGGATCGTTTTTCTCGCATCTCCAAAATTCTTGCATAGAAATCTTGCCAGAGTATTGTTTCGACGGCATATCTTTTTTAAATTAGCGACGAACATTGACTCGTTAGAATCTTTTCATGGCATTATTTCAGCTGTAGAAAGTCAAAAAAGACATTACGAGAAAGGGATGTTAATACAAAGACGACCTAAAAAATTGTGAAAATTTAACGACGCTCCGTATTAGAAAAAGCGATCTATTAAACTTCAACATAAGTTCTTTAGAGATAGCCAATCCACAGATAAATACAAAGATCTATCTTCATGTTGAATTGTATGGTTCGTCAATAACATTTTTAGTTCTGGACTCGGTGGTTTTTTAATTGGACTGTTTAATATTCATTAAATCACTTGGTACCCTCTGTAACAATCTCACATTCCTAAAAATCATAGACATCAGAGCTTCTAAGTAATTTAAAAAAACTTAAGATCTTTAAACACCATCACAAAATAGTGAAATTTCCTGTCATCAAGATAATGTAAACACTAAAATCCCTTGAAATTACGACATCAGCTCCACTTTATTTACCTGATGCGATAAATTCATGCACTTTAACGAGCATGAATCACATGAATATTTTAAGCAATGAAATTTCTCAAACATTAACTTTTTTGAACAAATTCTCGGAAATAGCTAGCATAGTCTTGAAGATCAAAAAAGAACTTCAATTCGTTATGGTGCAAAACTAATCATAGAGAAAAGGATTTGAAATTACGAATTATCGAATTCGCAGAAATATTACCTTTAATCATTTGAGAGGTGATTGGAAACCATATAGAAAGATTTTTCTCAAAGACTGCAAGGCACCCTTAAAAACAACCGGTAATCAATTGTAAATTGATAGAAGAAATTAAACGGTTATAAAAGACGAGGTCTGACTAAGGAAGAAGAGAAGTGTTTCTTTAGTAAATTGCAATCAAGATTTATAATATCTTTACTTCCGGACTTGCGGACGAAGGGCAAATCTGTATCTACGAGCTAAGCAGGGTTGCGACCCAAACCTTTTTTTAAATTACGGCATTTTTACTTAGTTTGGGTTTGAAAATCGGCATTTCTACTTAATTTGGGATCATGGTCAAAACTTAATTCATTAAATAAGTATGCATGAATTTAATAATGTAATATTAAAACTTTAAATTATGCAAATATTTTAAGACTTTTAAACTTTTAAAGATCGAATTTAATTGGATCGAATGGATTGATTATCGGATAATATCAGGCAACGAAGAGTATGACTTAATGGCAAGTGAAGTGTATATCTGATTAGATGGGCCTTCATTCTTATTATTTTATCTTTGGGTTTTCTATATTTAAGCTTAAATAGAGCAATAAAATAACAGATAATGTAAATGCGTATCAAAAAAACATATGTAATATATATTATTGATAATATCGAATATGCTATCATAATCGAGATACTGTATTTTATAAACTTGATCTACTACTAGAGAAATTATTACATATTTCTTATTATCTCATTTCTTTATGATTATTGTGTGTATTTCCCATCGTTTTCTTTACCTCATGATTTGTAATCGAATTATTAAATAAGTCGCTTTCTGTGATGAGAAAAAATAATTTTGTAATAATTTCGCTTTGAACGTAATAAATTGTCTAAATCCATCTTTTAAATACTTAATATTCTAATGCCTACTGTCATGGGTTTCCGTGACGAACCCATTCGAGGTTTAGAATTTTTTTATTATTAATGTTACTTTTTATTTGTTTCCATATTTATTGACTGTTGGGAAATTGTGCCAGGACAAAGAAACCGTTATTGTGCACATCGACTGTTGGTATTTGCGAACCGCGATTGTGGGTTTATGCACAATTGTAGGGAGTTGGATGGTGGCTTTTCACGCGGATTGTTAACAACCCGCGCACAACCACCAGGAAATTATGTTGGGATATAAAGGAGATTGAAAGGGTTTTGCGCAGTAGTTATAGTTCAGGAAATGTATTTAAAGGCCTCAATTTTTCGCTAGTAAAGTTTTCTCAGATTTCGATGTCTTTAATGAACTGAAAAATATAAGAATCGACGATTAAAAACAGTTTTGAAAGTCTTTTCTTGTCAAGTTAGCGTTAATAAAACCCGATTACTATTATTACTATATTTGAATGGATTGTACGATTAGCTAATAGTTTTTCTAAATACCATTTTCCCCTTACAATACTTTAATAATAAATATTATCATATATATTAGATAAATAATTTTAAAGCGTCTTTATTTTCCCAACCTATCCCAATATTACCTCTGAGCATTTTCATAGTTATCATTAAAACAGTATTTGTCTCTTAAAACATCCTTATCATCATATTCCTGCATCCTCAATTACACAATTCCCGAATTGATCCTATTTAAGTGATACTCCTAATCCCGATTCAAGTAATTCGTGACACCACTCCCAGGGCCCCACCAGGAGTCTAGACACTTTTGCAGCGGAAAGTCTACGGACGCAAATCTTACGTTTTGATAATCCTGCACTTACTTTTTTGATACTCCTGTATGTACCCCAAAATTACGCTTACTTTTTTGGGGGTCGTCTAAAGCCATGTACCCACGTGACATTGTCGTGTAAATCAACCAAACGGAGTCGCGAAATTTTGTTTACACGGATCAGCCCGAAGAAGTCAAAAAACAAAAAAAACGCAAGAGCATAAAAACGGCATTCTAAACCTATCTTGGGCCATTAATAAAAAATGTCGGGAAGGTAATTTTACCTATATTGATCCTAACCCTAACCCCGACCCTAATGTTAAACAGTCTCTGATACGAATTTTAACTAAAATTTCAAAAAATCACGTGGTTACATGGCTTTAGCCATCCCCC
>QKWP01000385.1:72416-101306 GCA_003550325.1 Gigaspora rosea | reverse complement strand
GGAAAAAGCATAATAAAGCAGCATTGGTAGTTTCCAAGGTTTCAATTCTTGCTTGTAATTGTTTTATCAATTGATCCTGTTGTTGTACTTGTTGTTGAAGCTGATAAAACTGTGAACCATCATCGATTTCCTTAACTGTTTCTTCAGCAGGTAGGGAGTAAATTTCTGGGTCTGGAAGTTTGCAATCATCGCAATACCCTTGATTTGCATTCAATTCCTCTTGGTGTTTAACATGTAAACATTCCTGGCAGAGGTCAACAGGAACTGTAAAGTTTCTTTGAAGTACAGTGAGGGCATACTTCTGGTCATAGTCTGGGTGGCTAGTATCGAAGGTCAATATCATTTTCTGATAGTAAGTCTGATTCAGCTTGCAATATAAGTTGCATTTCCTTATAGCTCCAGGTTGAGTTATGCGGTCAGAGGTTAGAGGTTCTAGGGCCTGGGCAATGGTCTGGTTATTTTCATCCAAGAGAATCTTCGCAAGTCAGTAAATTCTGGTCTGGTTCATTTCATATTGGTGTCTGGCATTCTTTGTTGATTCAGTATAACGTTTGATTCGAGTCCAGAGGTTATAATTAGGATTATACTGGATATCCTGGCTAGCCTTGTATGCGTAAAGGTGTTCTAATTCACAAAACCATAATTCTTCCCGAAGACTGTCTAATTGACACATTCTAGGTCTTGTATCTGCTTTATTACATACTTTGCAATTAACAAGCATTCCACGTCCTTCACCTTGGGTGAAGAAATGGATACTCCTAGGGTCTTCTCGGTCTAGAGCACAGTGAAAGTCAGAATAGCATCCAGGGCAAACAAGTTTCTCTTCAAGAAGTCTAAGGACTTCAGGTCTGTTAGGAACTCTACATTGACAACAATGGTGGGTACGGCGAGTGCTATGGTTAGGTAGGCGATTACTATCAACTTGATCAAGAGTACATCCACACTGGTAAACCAAATTTTGTCTTTTCCAAGTGGCAAGAGGACAGTAGGCTTCAATATGTCCTAATGTACTGCATCCTCTGCAGACATTATTGGGGCAGTCCCTATATAGGTGGTTGGAGTCATGACAAGTAGGGCAGGTGGTACGTCTTGGGGCTTGTTTAGGGCATTTAACAGCGATGTGGCCAAATTCCTGGCATCGATTACATTGGTTGGTAGGACAATTTGCAAAGAGGTGGTCAGGAGAACCACAATTTCCACAGACACGCTGTTTAGGAGCTTTTCTGTTTCTACGGCGAGAATGATAAGTGGTCCATTCATTTTCTTCTAGTGAAAGAGATTGGTCTGAGTCTTCTCGATCGAAAGTATAAGCTTCTCGAGGGTATAAGTATTCTGGTTCATAAAGGTCTAATTCATCTGGTGCAGTCACAGTGGGTTGACTGGGTAGAGGTTGGTTACTTTCATAAGTAGTAGGGATAGTATGTTTCTTGTTTTCCCATTTAAAAGTATAACAACCATTTTTCCAATTATAATTTGCTTCCACTTTTTGATTCCAGTCATTGCCTAATAGAAGAGAGTAAGAAGTAGTGTCTACTACTTCTACAGTAAGAGGGATAGTAATGTGATCAATTTCAATTGGCAGGTCTTTTATAATCCCTAAAGGCCGAGTGGAAGTTCCAACTGCAGGAACAATAAGGCTGTTAGAGGCCTTTTCAATAGTCAATCCAAGTTCTTTGACTGCCTTGTGAGCAATCATGCTGATTGAAGCACCACTATCAATAATAGCTTGGTAAGGTTTATTCTGAAGAGAGACATTACATTTGACAGGTGTAGTATACGCAGGGGTTTGAACAAGGTTGGCATTTTTGGCTTCCTCATACAGGTGAGTAGCCAAGGCACCTCGGATAGATGGATTATTGAGTAGCGTTTTCCACTTGCTAGCAGTAAGAGAGGGTGTCTGAGTCTGATTTTGTGTAAGATAATTAACACTTCGATGATAAGGCGAAGGAGATCGATTAGAGGAGTTTTGGTAAGAGTGATAGTTATCATTATTTCGGCTTCTATAATTATTATCTCTAGATTGGCTTCTAGGACGAGAATTATTGCGACTGCGAGAACGGTCTCTGTTATTGGAATAGCGATCAGAAGAGCGACCATTTCGGTCCCTATTTTGGTTGTTATTTCTGTTCCGGTTATTGTTATTATTATTACGACGAGAATTGGATCCTTGTCGTTGGTCCTGTTTTCTACTATTGCAATCACGAATAAAATGTCCAGTGCGTCCACAATAATAGCAGATAGGAGGCTCTTTCATTCGAGGGGTTTGGGCACGGTTGTCAGCATAATTAACAGAAGAGGTAGGTGTGGTCTGTGTCTGGGCTAAATTAATACTAAGCTTAGCAATTTGGTCTGTAAGTTGTTGAATAGCTTGGTCGGTATTGGTAGTAGGGGTAGTCATTAATTTTCCAGTTTCCCAGCGGAGGGCTACTTCAATAGCATCGGTCAGGGTATTAGGTATAGCAGCTTGAACATTAACTGCATACTCAGAACGTAAGCCTTGGATAAAAAGTTGTTTAACAAAATCAGCGGGAAAAACACCGGTTGGGTCCACTTTCGTTTGCAATGTACGAAATCGGTTGACATATCCATCCACCGTTTCTGTGGGTCCTTGCTTAATTTCGAAAAGTTGTTTTTGCCAAAGGGCCTTTTGCTTAGTAGTATAGAAACGTGTCTTAAAAAGATGCTGGAAACTTCGGTTCTGGTGGTTGTTATCATTAAAAACATTGGGTACCGGGTTTAAAGCAGTATACCAGTCTAGAGCAACACCTTTAAGGTACACAGGAGCAAGCTGAAGTTTCCGTTCAGCACTCCATCGGTTGGCAGTAGCGGCTCTTCGAAATTCCTTCAGCCAGTCAGCAGGGTCTTGGGTTCCGTCACCGTAAAAATCTGCAACAGTAATAAGAGTTTTCTCAGAGCCTTGTCCAAGGGCATTGGCAAGATCAGTTATTGCTTGCGCAGCATCTTGTAAAGCTTGATCACCCATTAGGTTTTCTGGTTGGTTAGGAGGTAAGATAGGGTTTAATTCTTCAACAAGAGGTTGTAAATTTATTTCCTCGAATTGTGGAGGAGAGTCAGCTCTAACAATAGTAGCGTCTTGGTTTTGAATATAATGGTCGAGAGGGTCAATTAAATTTTGGTCGTTAAGAGGAGGAGTATTAAGTAATGGAGGTGTATGGCGTGGGGTAACGTTTATATCTAAATTAACAGTTGGGTAATATTCAGTTACAAGAGGAGATGGAGGAACAGTTGTGCGAGCAGGAGAAAAGGTTTGTTGTAAATAGCGAAAGAGGCGATTTCGTGGAGGAGGAGTAGTTTCTCGAGTATAATGATATGGAATTTCTGAGATAGGTGAAGAAGGAAGTGCAAGGCTTGGAGGGATTGGTATATAAGTATTAGTGGAAGAACCAACACCAGTATCAGCTAATTGTTCAGGTCCTAAGGTGAATATAGATCTGGGTGGAGAAACGTCAAAATTTAATTCAGTTCTTCCTAGTTGATTTTGAAAATCGAATAGAAGGTTTTCAGTCCTTGGTCGAGTTGAAGCAGGTGTAGAAGGTAAGAGGTCCTCAATGTGAAGATCAAGTAGAGTAGCTTCAAAATTAAGAGGTAAGGTAGGTGCAAGAGTATAGGGGGTATGTGCAAGGAGTAGACCAGCAATAACTTCTTTTGGGTCTAATAGGTCGTTGTTATAGCGGCAACTAAAAACAATATCTCGAGCAGCAGCTCTAGCAGTATTATAATCAGTAGCAGCAACTAAAATACAGTAAGAGTCGTTTGTCTTTTGTGAGTATTGGGTAGCAAAATAATTGTCTCGATACGTTCCCCAGAATCGGCGAAAGGGACGGTATAAATTAGCAACAGGGTAACAGATAGTACAGGATAAATCAGGATGGTAGGCTTGCAAAACGTCTACCGCAAGTGAGGAAGGATGACTTGTTTCGTGTACTTCAATTTGTTCTAAGTATAGTTCATACGCTCTATTCATATAGAAAAGGCAGTTCCCAAGTCTTAAGGAAACTAATAAAAGAATAATAAAATACCTCCAAAATAAAAGGTTAGTAGTAAGTTGTTAACAAAATTTTAATCTCCTAAATATAGTAAATAGTTAGTATCCAACAAAAAGAAAATTCCAAGTAAGTTGTAAGAGAATAATAAGAGTGCAATCAACAGCAAGAGGGTTAGTAACAGCCAAAAAAAATAATTAAATTTCTGCCAAAAGTAATAATAAGATTTCCAAATTCTTTAATAATATTCAATAATTTAAATAGGTTTCCGCCAGAAGGCACCTAATGTTACAGTACCGGAAGCCTTCTTTAATTCCGATAGAGTAACAATCACACGGCTCCTGAGATCCCTTACTTTGGGCGTGAAGCGGTGTGCAAGAGGGAAGTATAGTTTCTTTTATGTCTGTAAGAAACTACACACTTCTCTGAGGCAGTTCGGTATAAAACAACAAGAGATAATACACAGTTTATTAATTTAACAAGAGGGCTATTCCAAGGTGTCTGTTCCTTAGAAATCCCAAGAGTTTATTAATAATAAGAGAGGAGGATAAATAATATAAAGGTAAAGATAAAATACAATGTCTGGATCTGTCTAAAACTAAGGGAAATAAGGTGGGTTTATATATCTATTGAGCTAAGCGTCGCTAAGCGTCGTTAAGCGTCGCTAAGCGTCATTAAGCGTCACTAAGCGTCGTTAAGCATTGCTAAGCGTCATTAAGCGTCGCTAAGCGTCGTTAAGCGTCGCTAAGCGTCATTGAGTGTCATTGCACATCAATTTCGCATATCACTATTACTAAATACAGTTATTACAAAATTTCCTTATTAAGTTCTAATTTTCAAACTAATTTCTACCAAAATTAAAACCTATTCTATAACACTATCTTGTTGATTTAATATTCAAAAGAAAGCCTCAAGATAGCTTTAAAATTCATTGAGATATAAGCTGTGAAAGCTAAGGAATCAATTTTTTTTTAAATGTTGATTTGCTTGATTTCTATTGACGGCTGCCCATATACTAGATGCATATGTTGTGTAACCAGTATATGTACTGTGATTGGATGTTGCTTCGAACAATTAGTTTTTAGGGTTCCTAGATTTAGGGTTAGGGTGGGCCTGAATTATGTCTAACCCCGCCAGGGCATTATCATGATAGTGCCCACCAGCATTAAGCTTAATGCCGGGTTAGTGTACCACTAGATTTAGGGTTAGGGTGGGCCGGAATTATGTCTAATCCCGCCGGGGGCATTATCATGATAGTGCCCACCAGCATTAAGCTTAATGCCGGGTTAGGGTACCACTAGATTTAGGGTTAGGGTGGACCGGAATTATGTCTAACCCCGCCAGGGGTATTATTATAATAGTGCCCATCAGCATTAAGCTTAATGCCAGGCAAAATTAAACTTGTGTAACGTTATATGACATTAGTGGCGTGTACCAAAAATTATTTTTGCAAAAACAATGCACTGGGCCTTTGTGTAATACAAGTCACGTGTATATTTGCAGATCTGTATCAACAAAGTAAGCGTAATTTTGGGGTACATACAGGCAGTGTTGTACACGGACATTGTCCCGCTGATTTTTTGGGGACGCGGACAGTCCGGGACAGGACGTCCAGGACATGTCCGCAATAATGTCCCAACATGATAGACATGTCCGCTGGGTAAAACCAATCAAGTTGCAGAATTATACGAATTTTATTGGTTGATGATCACGTGTTTAGTCGCCAAATGTCCGGGACAAAAAAAATTCTGGGCGGACATGTCCCAGACGTCCTGTCCCGGACTGTCCGCCGTCCGTGTCCGTGTCCCATGACAACACTGCATACAGGAGTATCAAAAAAGTAAGTGCAGGAGTATCAAAAACGTAAGATTTGCTCTACAGACACGCACAGATCACGTGATATTTCATCTTATGGACATGTACCAAAATAATTTAAAAGCGATCCGGCAAGGCTTTTGTACTAAGTTAACCTCCTTAATCATTCCAATAAATCTTGTTCTCCTGGTCTTTCCAGTTCTAATGGTGGAAGATTATTAAAATCTATCCAGTAGAACCGAAAATACGACCTTTTTAAATTGGGCAACGTTCTAAAGATTATATAAAAACGGCGCAAAAACTTCAGAAGACTATATCTCCAGTTATATTGAACTAATTTTAATAATATCACTACCATTTGAACTAGAAAAATAAGATAAGCAAGTTTACTTCGAGTGATAAAAGAGTTTACTTAGTTCGAAAGTCTTCCGGGCCATCTTTTCTTATTTTATTTCGTTTTTAAAATTTAAAGTAGTCGACTGAGCTTCTATAATAGGTTAATCACCTTTGTCGTCCTAACAACCTTGTTCCCCTGGTCATTCCGGTTTCAATAATGGTAATGTTATTAAATTCAGCTCAATAGAATCGGATATATAACCTCATAAAGTTTATGCGATGTTTTTATATAATCTTTGAACGTTGCTCCATTTCAAAAGGTCACATCTCCAGTTCTACTAGGCAAATTTTAATAATATCACAACTGGAGAGACTAGGAGAATAAGCTTTATTAGAATGATTAAGGAGGTTAGCTTAGTATAAAAGCCTTTCCGGATTGCTTTTTAAATCAAAAATTATTATTTGATACGTGTCCGTAAGATGGAATATCACGTGATCTGTACGTGTCTGTAGACTAGGGTGTCCAGAATTATGTGAAAGCATAATATGCGCATAATTTACCAAATTTTCACATCGCATATGCTTCGCATAATTCGACCAAAAAAAAGCACTCTGATCACGTGGCTGAAATATGATTGGTTGGATCAAATTTATCCTTAAGTTAATTGTAACTTGGGAACAGAGTAATATATGTTGTTCCAGAAAGTTCTGATGTAGAAAATGAATGAACGTAAATTACGAGCGTGGGCAAGGTAAAATTTTCAGAAAATGACTGAAAAATTCTGAAGAATAGAAATATTACATATAGTGTACAATAATAAAAAATCGCATAATCGATCGCATAATTTTAAATTTGTTTCGCATCCATCGCATAATCAACCTCAGATCGCATGCATAATTTACCTCATCGCATCACATAATCCTGGACACCCTACCGTAGACTTTCCGCTTTTGCAGTAATATGACCATCACGTGGTGTGGCGTCTTCTGATTAACTTTTTGGCTTTATTGTTAAGGTTAGGGTTAGGGTTCGTGTATATAGCCTTAGAAGGTCCCTATATATATGTAAAATCGCGTTCCGAACATTTTTATATGGTTTTTAAAGCCGATTTAAACACTAGTTTTTGAGTATTTTCGCTCTTTTCTCTTTTTTTCTTCTTGTACACATGTTTTGTTTTGATGTCGGACTGATCTGGGAAGATCAAAATTTACGTTCTCCGATTGGTTAATTCTCATGCGCCACGTCATGTTACTGCAAAAGTGTCTAGACCCCTGGTGCGGTTCCACACCCAGTGCACAAGTTTAACTATTGATATTTATAGAAAACACACTTACTATTGGGGCTAAATTATCTATTATTCTCCCAAATACTAGTAACATTACGGCTTATAACTAAATTCGGCAGCGAAGATAAGCCGTAATACCGTTCTCATAACAATAACAAAAACCCTCTACTATACGTAACATTCGCATTCTTTTTAAGGTTCCATCTAGGGTTGGGCAAATATAAGTTATAATATAAGTTACAATGTAAGTTACACTGTAACTTACATCTTACGAATGTCACTAAATGCATAGTGAAGGGCCAATAAAAAACCTTGCATTTAGAGAGGTATCGCATTTAAGGAGGTAAAAATCTATAAGTAATATATGAGTTGGGACCAAGTCAAGCCATGCATTTAGAGAGGTTATGCATTTAGAAAGGTTGTATTTAGGGAGGTCGGTATAATTTTTTAAAATTTTAAATCATAAATACTTATATAAATTTAAATAGTTTATTATTTTAACTAATTTAAATGCATAAATTTTAATATTGGTAATCTTATTAACGATGATACATAATTTGCATACATTTTAAAATAATAACTTAAATTTTTTATATATTACTTAGCAATCAAAAAAATATATATTATGTATGAGTGTTTATATTACTTATTTGTAAAAAAAAAATTTATTATTTTTTGATTTAATATTTTTTAAAAAAAATTCAAAAATATTCAATTTTTAAAAATAAAAATCTATACAAATAAATTTTTAATATATTTAAAGCTCAACCAATCAAATTTAGTATTTTTTGTGCTACTATGCAAGTAGATTGGTGTTACTATCAAGAAAAAATATGCAAAATTTCAACTAAAGTTATTTTATAAAAAAAAAGTTATAACAAAAAATAAACTATCAATTTAACATAGTTTACTATGTAAAAATTACTAGTTTATATAGTAAATTTAATACCTATTTTAGGTTAAAATGTTAAAAAATCTATAAATTTGCAAATATTGATATTTTATTATGTATAAACATAAAAATAATCCTTTTAACTTCTATTTAAAGCTGAAATTAATTAAAATTTTATTAATTATAAATTTTATTAACTTGTTATATATAGATATTTTAGGTTAAAAATTATAATATTTTTCATATTTACTAGTATTTAGTTTATAAATTATACTAATTTAAATTTTTTTTTTTTTAACTAGCGGCCCTGCCTTTATTAACAAGAATTACATATACATGCACTAAGTTTACTTCTATATTACTATATACTTTAAACTTTTCTATATCTAATAAAGACTCACTTGACTTCAACAAAGCCCAGGTGCGACCTGCCATGACAGCCGTTTCCCTCTTTTTAAAGCTCTCAACTCACTGAGAGTTATTTAAATGTCCACAGGTGGAGGCTGTTAGCCTTGTCAGAACCGATTAGCTATGAATGTTTTTATCCTTCTTGTATTCCGGTTTGACGAGAGATGACCAAGCTGGTTTACTGAAGCCAGAACTATAGTTTTTCATTGTTTCTTGCACAAAGCCTAAGAACTTTCTTTTCTTTTTCTTCACTTTTTCTTTTTCAGCGCTCACTTCTTTACCTAATTGGCTGTTCTCTTTATCTTCTTTTATATGTGTTTTCCTGCTTTTCCTTTTTTCTGGTTTCCTACTTTCTTGTCTTGCTTTCCCTTTTTCTGTTTTAGCGAGATTTCGTTCTTTTCTTCTGTTTTAGCGAGATTCCGTTTGCCTTTTCCTATTTGTTGAAGACTTCGCATCTAAAATACCAAATTCGTTTATAAAATGCTTTCCAGAAGCTATGTACTAAAATGCAGAGAATTTGTTTTTTTTTGGCTTTCCGCAAATAACTTGTTCGATTTTTTTATTAACTTCCTTTGGAATATGCCCTTTAATTAACGCGGCTTGCCTCGTTTCTTTTTCTTCATCAGTGCTTCCAAACAGGACTTTCTCTCATGTTGTTTCGTCCACTGTTTTAAGGTCTTCCTTTTTTTCAACTTTGATAGTACCGTACTACAGATTTCTCTTCTTGTTCTTTTCCACTGAATTTTGTATACTTTGCAAGATGCTAGATGGTCTTGTGTCTCTTTTTTCTTAGGCAGCTGATGCATGTACTAGTTTCATACATCTCAGGGGGGGTTTTTTTTGTAAAGGGTGTCCTTTGTTGGGAGCTGTTGGACAATATATTTGATCTAGAAAACCCAGTCTCTATTTCTCTTTTCGCTTGTACATCTTGAACCTTTATTTCTGCATATATTATCCCATAATGCTCTCCACCTACTCTTGCTTCCAACATCGCCTGTATCCTTTTCCACTAACTCCTCTATAGAGCTAAGTGCTGCCCATTCTGTGTCATAATGTGCAATCATCATAATAGTGTTGACAAAGTTTCTCAAAGGTTGGTCAATGATATTGTTTTCCTAGTAAGGGTAGGCAGATAGTGTCTTTGTGTGATCCGACTTTTCTTTGAAAGCATGCTGGCCCTTTGTACTTTCCTTAGCCAGCCTGTTTGCTGCCTCGTTTAGCTTATTACCACTATGACTTTTTACTTTGTGCATACGCAGCTTTAGCTTTTTCTTGTTCCAATACTTTATGATTGCTTGCAAAACGCTTCCATTCTTGAGCTTCAGATTCTCCTGCGTTCTTATGATTTTCTTCCCTTTTTTAAATAGCACTAATTGTGCTTGCGCTATCGGTGTGAATGTGCACTTCTGCTTCCTGTGGCATAACTAATAAAGCTGTCCAAATCACACCTAATTCTGCTCTCGTTGAAGCAGGCCAGTCACTAAACTTACTACTAAATTCTATTATTTTCTACTTTACTATCTATTCTACTAATAACCACTAATAACCCAGCCAATTTCTAACTCTGTTTTTTCTATTCCTACACCTTTACAATTCAGTGATCTATCTGAGAATACCTCAAATCGGCTTCCATCTTTAATTTTAAACCCTATTTCTTTTAGTCTTCTCCTTGCTTCTGTCCCCTCGATTTGGCCTTCTATAAACTTTTCTTTAGCCAGCTCACTATTACTATTTGAGGCAGACATTCTTCTACTTCTTCATTTTTCTCTAAGCTCATTGTTGTGAATGGAACTAACTGCTCTCAGTCATACTCTAGTTCGTATTGCTCTTCTTCATTTTCTTTATTTCTCAGTATGAGTTTTTTGTCAATCACTCTTTTGTTGCTCCTAAACGCTTTAAAAAAGATGCACTCTCCCTTTTCTGTATCATCTGCAAGTTCGCAGCCTTGGCACTTTCTAATTGAGCATGACTTTTCTCTGGAGCCTTTTTCGCTTACCCAATGCTAGAGAAGTAGGTTTTGGTTTGTCTTCTTTTTGAGGATTCTTGCAATTTCATATTCTTTCTGTGGATTTCTCATGCCAAAAATAATCTACTTTTTCTTCTTTTGTCGCTCAAGATTTCTTCCAGATTGGTCTTACATAGCATGTTATTTTTTTTATTTTATTTTTTTTTTAAAGTGTCCATCTTGGGACTGAGGAATTTTTTATTCAAGATATTTGGGTCAGTGTCCCGCTAAGGGCCACCTGCATTTGTTACATTGATGAGGATACACTAGCCACACATACAACTTTTGGTCGTCTAATTAAGTAGTCCGCCCGAAGGTTACTTCGCGGGTTCCACACTAGCTACCATACCTGCAACCCGACTAGGGGATTGTCTATTTAAACCCTCTAATCCCTGCTCCTCCTGCCAACCCATCCTGTATCACCGAAACAGGCCCGTTACATAAGCAGTCAGTCAGCCAGTTCCGGATGCTTATCCGTCGTCCTTAGGACCCATTTTGATTCTGTATTCTCGGCGGAAAACTCGATAGAGCAGTCTCTGTCCCACCCAGGTAATACCTACACTTTGGTATCTTACGCATTTACCGAGGTGAGCAACTTGCAGTCAGGGGATATCCAACCGCTACCATTACCTACTTCTGCCCTTATAAGGTTCGCTCCAACCCCTGTACCCACCATCACTTTCCTACCAGTTCTTTACTGTTTTCCCAGACTTCCAATCTAGTTGGGCCGGAAGGGTTGATCTACCCGGCATTAGGTGCCATTATAGTTTTTCTCCCCTTGGTCCCCAATTCCTCAACATAGGTCCTTTCCTCTGGTGCGACTCCGGCGGCCAGGTTGGTAGACCTTGTCCTCAAGGACAACGTCCGGTACTTCAGCTCCGGTCCAATATTCCGGTTTTGGTAGCACCGTTAAAGATCTTTGCTACCTCCTTACTCGGGTCTTGCCGAATGGGTTTCTGTTTCCCCAGTTCCTTGAATTCGTCTATGTCATGAGACAAACTTCGCCTGAAAGCTCCCATTCAAGATGGTAACCAAGGACTACAGGTAATGTACCCAACTGATCGACAAGAAACAGTTACCGGAACACAGGACTATTTTTTCAAAGCTTCGTCAGTGGGATTTGAACTCTAGACCTGCCACTTGGGGGTGACAACTTACCAACTTCTATAAGTCACCACACCCTCACATAGCATGTTATTTGTTTTGGCCGCTTTAAACATTTTTTTAATTTTCCTAGTTTCTGTATTTTCTACTAACAACTCCTGTTCTAGTTTCGTGAACCAGGTTGCCTTTTTTTCTACTACACTTTTGTTCTCTTATTTTCTTGGCTTGCTGCCATGTGAGCATCTTGGTTCCGCTTGGATTTAATAACTGCCCTACTGTATATAGGTGCAGCTTCTTCTCATTACAGAAACTCATTAGACTATGTTTATCCAACAATCCTGCCAGCTCTAGGTCACTTGTAACAAAATTTAGCATATTTACTTTTGTGATGTTCCTAATTTCTAGTCTGAATCTTTTAGCTAACTTGACTATATTGTATGACAAATTGTTCCTAATGCAGTAATTTTCCAGTCTTGTACTGTTTACTTCTAATATGTTTTTTATGCATTTACAATGTAGTTAACTTTGCATTACTCTGATCCATGTGGTGTGTCCTACTGCACCATCATTGTTGAGCCTTATTGCTAGCTCAGTAAAGTGGTGCACAATCTGGTTCTGCCATAGGGTCTTAGTGCCTACCAAATTTTTGTGTATTAAAACTTCTATTGCCAAAGTCTTTGCTAGGTTTGTCTTGTTTTTGATTATCATTATTAGAGGTATACCATTTATTACATAATATTTTTTACTTAGTAGCCACTTCTGCCCATATATGGTGTGATCATTTTATTTAATTCTGTTTAATTAATACAATATAGACATAATATAATCACTACTTCTGACCATGTATCTATAGTAAAAATTACATAATAAATGGCATGCTTCTTATCAGGCGATGTAATCTTGTGCACGTGTTTTTAGACAATAAATGGCATTGCAGGTGGTATTCTAACCTCGGTATCAGAACCCTATTGTTTATATAAACTAGTTGACCAAGCATCATTCTTTTTTTCTGAATTGCCTTTGTAACTTGCTAAACTTTTCTTTTGACAATCTCGGAACAGCATTCTTTTCCCTTCCGCTCTGATAACTAGATTCCTAGATACCTGATAGCTTTTTCTTTTTCTTTTGCTTGGACAGTGGCACCCAGTATAGGAAATTAGTGTTCTCAGAGTTCTCATGAGAACACTATTATAAATTTATGAACAATAAAATTTTTTTACTGTTCACTATTAAAAAATTTTTTGAGAACAGTAAAATAATAATATTGTTCTTATAAGTATTATAATTAGCTATATAGTTTTATGCCAAAACCAAAATTGATAAAAATTTTTATTTAATTTTGATAAAAGGGATATTGATTTGCTATAATAGCAAAAATAACAACTACATTTATTGGAGTTTTTTTTGGTTTGTTTTTTTTTTTTTTTTTTTAGTGAGAACACTAACCAATTGGTTGAGAACACTTGTAGCTAATATATTGTTCTTATGATAACAGTGTTTGAGTCCGAAATTTCCAACACTGGTGGCACCCCTCATTTGTATCTTGTCCTTTTCTTGTGTATTGGCCTTTTTGATGCTTGAATTGATAACAATTAGTTCAAACTTGTTACCATTTATTTTAATGTCATTGATTTCAAAAAATTCTTCAGATATTTTAATAATTTTTATTATTTCATCCTTGGACTTTGCCAACCACACCGTATCATCAGCATATGCCAAGGTCGTTTGCCTCCACTTTATTGTGTTAAGCTTTAGCTCGCAAATATCTGTAGGCCAATCCACTTGAATTTCATATCCTAAGTCTTCTCTATCTTGTATTACTGTCAAAAGTGGGTCATAAAATATTTGCCAGACCAAGAAAGAAATCACCACCCCTTGGTCTATACCGTCCATAGCTTGGAACTTCGCCATGTTCCCTACTCTTGTAATTACTTCTATTTCCTGTTTATCAAATAGCTCTATTATAAAGGAAACTATGCACTCTGGGTTTTAATTCTATACATAGCTAGTCTTAACATTTTTAGACTAACAGAGTCAAATACCTTCTTCATGTCCTGAAAAGCCATCCATAACTCTCTTCCCTGCTCTTTCGCATCTTCAACTATATTGTTAATTATGTGAATTGGCACAGCTGTACCACCTCTTGGCAATCTAGCAAAGTTGTAACCACGCAAAATGTCTCATTCTTTTAATATTTTACACAGCCTAATTGTTAGGATTCTTATTTACATTTCTTACAACCTTAATAAAAGCTATTGGCCTTATGTTATTTAGATTATAGTTCCAGTCTTCATGTTTTGGAATCAGATATAGCAACTCCAACTTCCATTTTCTTGGTATTAGCCCCTTTCTTAAGCATACTAATGCTAGTTCTGCCAATAGTTCTTTGGTTTTTTTCCCACTCATTTTAATAGTGGGTACGTAATCCCAGATTGTTCATGGGCTGAATTATTTTTTGTGTTTCTTACGGCTTCATCCCACTCTTCTATTGTGACACTTTTTCCTATTTCATTATACCATTCAGCCTTGATATTTTCACGTGCCTTGTAAACAATCTTCTAGCTTTCTGGCATATCATCCGCTTTGTGTTTTCTTTCTATGTACTGTTCACTAAAGTGCACATGTACTGCCTCAAGTACTTCTTCTGGATTGTTTATCAGCCGTGGTTCATCGTCCTTATCCTGAACTAAAACCTTGTTAAGCTTGATTTTTCTATAAGGTTTGTTTAGCAGGCTTATCAACATCTTCTTCTGGTCTTAAACAATCATGTCATGGCAAGTTTCGATGAAACCTCTTATTCTTTTTTCCTCTTTTTGTTTAAGTAATAGGTTCAAGTATGCAATTAATGTTTTCTAAAACCCTACGACCCTTTCTTCTAGCAGGAGATCCTCAACCTGTATGTGCTCATACTTGCTGAGCTCTCTTCTTTTTATTATTTCTATGCATATCTGCTTTTGCTCGGCTGTTAGGCTTTTCTTTTTTCCTTTTTCTTGTTTTCTTACCTTCGTTGTATTTTGCTTAATACTTTGATATCTTTTCTAATATCTTTCTCTTCTTTATCCCTAGTTTCTAGGCTGCATGCCTCAACTGAGGCACGCTTCTTTTTTCTTGACAAGTATTTCTTTACTGCCTGAACCAGTGATTTTTCAATTACCTCCCACAATTTGTCTGGGTTTTCTCTATCTATATTCTTGTTTACGTCTTGTTCCCGTAAGTCTTTGTCTAACCCGGCTCTGAATTTCTCACAGTTTTCTTCCTCTACTATTTCTAGATTCAGCTGTAACCTTTTTCTTTTTTCCGTTTTTGTAGTTGTCGTCCTAGTCTTCTTTTTTACTCTAAGTTTGTTGCTAGCCTTGCCAAGACTAATCGTGGTCACTTTTTGTTACACAAGTCATACCTTTTATTTTGCTGTCCATAACTTGATCACTACACGAACTACTTGTCCATATATAGTCGATTCGAAATGCTTGCTTATTTCTTTTCCAAGTGTAGCTCTCACTTTCTGGGTTTAGTTCCCTAAAAGTGTTCTTGTAGTTGTGCAACGCTAAAAGATCCATTAATTTAGATTTCTTTTGTGGCATCTCCTTTCTTTTTCCTTTTTTGTTAGGCATATTTTTTGCTGTTTGATTAAAATCTCTAATAATTATTCGATGTTTTGTATGCTTTCCTTTGTTTTTAGAAAGCTTTTCTTTTAAGTACTTAACGATCTTTTCTTCCAATTCGTGATCATTTAGTGCTTGATATATTGTTATGACTTCAATACTAACTCGCTTAAAAAACATTGTAACTGACAGAATATATGAACAGGTCTTTTTCACCTTTGCGACGTGATTTTTCCACTTGCTATATATAATTATACCTACTCTGAACCCTTTCGCTTTGTCCTCATCTGCTAATGACCAAAACCCATGATAACCTTGAACCTTTCTAAGTATCAGCTTTCCTTCCTTTTCTGACACATTTGTTTCTACCAAACCTAGTATATCTATCTTTGTTTCCTCCATGTATTCTATTTCAAAGTTCATTTTCCCCCTATTTGTCTTGATTCTATTAATATTATGTATTCCAACACTCAAAACTTCAAACTGCCTTCCTTCCTTTACATCACCTTCTTTTGTGCTACTTTTATGCTGCAGCACTTTTGTGTTCTTAGAGCCACCTGTAGCGCCTCTCAGGAGCGATTGGGAGCCTTTTTCCTAAAATGTCTTTCCTCTATTGCTGAAAGCCTTTTTAAAATTTCTTCAAGGAGACTTGTTTGGTCAAGGTTTATATCTTCTAGCTTTCCTGCTTTCTTTGTATTAGGTTCCTTGTGAACTCCTTTTTTCTGTTCTTGTCCTTTTGTTTTACTTTCCCCTCTCTTTCTATTGTTGCCATTCGAGCGTTTAGTTAGCTGTTTTTCTTTAAAGTTTCTTTCTTCAACTTTGGGACTGCTACTGCTTTTGCATGTGAAGTTTTCTTCTAGATTATTGCTATTTGAACTGCTTTCTGATTTTCAAAACAGCTTTGTATTATAGTAGCTTATACCACACTTTGTAGCTTTAACTTTCTCCTCGACTGATTTGAAGTATACAGTTGCTGAGCTTTTTGGGTTTCCATTACTATTGATTGGAATATGCACCACCATACCTCCAAGTCTCTTGAGTTGACAGAGTAGGAGTACTTCCTGTGCATGACATGGCAGGTTTTTAAGTGTGGCTTTAAATTTGGCTCTTTCTGTTAAAATTTCGAGACGATTTTCTCCTTTTGTTATTTTTGATACCTTTTCATTAGATGTAGGGATCACTCATATGTTTTTGAGCCATTTTTTTTCTTCCTTGCTGTGAAACTGAATTGAGACTATTACTATCTTGTTTTTCGCTTTAATATTTCATCCTTTCACTTTTATCTTTTCGTATTTTCTTAGCATGCCAGTAACTTTTTTTGTAGTGTAGTATGATGAAATGTTTCATAAAGTGTAATCTTGTACCATCTCTGTCTGTTCATTAGGCAGCAAGTTTTCATTCATGCTTGTGTCATGGTCATGTGTAATAGCGCCTTTGCTTTTGTTCTGAACATCTTTTATAGATGTCTTCTCTCCTTCTGCACTTGAGTTCGCTACTGGCACCCTTTCTTCAAGATCTTGTATTGACTTAGGCTCATTTCTTTTACTGAGTTGATAAATTCCACTCTTTTCCGCTTCTATCGATGTTTCAATTATATTTGAAATTTGTCTTTCCAAATCCTCTATGCTGTAGTCTGAGTGACCTTCTTCTTGTATTGTAAGCGCAATTTTTTTACTAATGGCGCTTTTGAATTCGGGTATCTCTATTTTCTTTTCTAGGCTTTCTGTTTTGGACTCAACCGGTTGTTTTTCTTCTTGTGTAATTCCGAGTTGTTTCCATTCCATAATTTCGCACGCCCATCTAATAATATAAACTGTGTCTGGATATGTAATGCCGAGTAAGTTAGCGATTTGTTTGTCTCTTTTCAGGACAAGTTTTTCTTAACTCATATAATTTTGATTATTTCACTGTCTGGTCTTTTAAAAAGATTTTTAAATTTGTTCAGAAATTCGATGTTCTACTTATGTAGATTCCAATTATGCTATCGATCCTGTTCCGAACTTTCTGTTTTTGATGTTCTAATTTCTGCTAAGCAAAATGTGACTACTTTGTAATTATAGTAACCGGTCCGCAACTTGTTGTTTTGCTGTAGGTGCCCCAGACCTGATTAGTATATGTTAGAGTTGGGGCACAAGATTTGGGGGCATGCCCTTATTATGTGATTTACTACTGACATATGATTGGCTAATTTACGCTTATTCAATCATATGACTATATAAATAAAATTACATATTTCGGTCAAATTGCCTACTAAACTTTTACTCAAATTACTTTCTAAACCTTTGCTCAAATTACTTATTAAACCTTCTTTTAAATTATTCTTACTAAGTCTTCGCTTAAATTAATTTTTTATTACTTAAGTTACTAACTTTGCTTAAATTATTTTTTATAACTTATTAAACTTTCACTTAAATGATTTTTTATATAACTTATTAACTTTTGCTTAGATTTTTTTATATAGCTTAACATATATTACTTAAGGTATCATATATATTAAATTGTCTTCAATGAAAACTTTCAAGCAAACTATTTTAATTAAGCAAAAGAACTTGAAAAAAATCGTTAAATTTAATTTGTATAGCAAGATAACGATCCAGTTCTATAGCTTGTATTAATTCTAATAGTTTGTCAATTTTTTTATCCGAACTTATTAATAGCCTTATTCGAGCTAGCAGTTATTCATAAATGTCTTTAAAAGATTATTTATTTGTTTAATTTGACGTTTTTAATAAAAATCTTAAGCATAAAACGATATTAGAAGCAGTATAGATTAATAATAAAATAATTTAAATCAAATAAGATCATATAAATAAGTGTATTCAAAATAAATAAGATCTGTATACTTGTTTAATAAATAAATACGTTATAGTATTGTATGGGTTGTAGAAAATAGCTAAATTTGCACAGATTAACCAGTTCTACATGGCCTTTGGTCATGTGGAACGGGTTGACCCTTGCAAATTTAGTTATTTTATGCAATCCCATATAATAACTATATTATTGCACGGGTCTGACGTAACAACCCATACGACATCTTTCACATTAATAAAAGGACAATTTTAATGTTGATGTTATGAAGGCTCTGTCCAATAAGTATTTTTTAAAAAGCGAAGAACTAATCTAATCAAGCAAAAATTCCAATTATATATAACCTTATCCAAAAATATTTTTAAAAAAACCAAAATTTTAATCATGTAAAGAATATAGTTTAATGAAAAATGAAAATATAATAATATTACTCCATTTGTGTAATATAGAAATCGAAGACTTAATAATAAATAGCCTGCCTAACGACAATTTTAAAAACAGAGGTTTAAAAATGAGTAATTCAGTATACTAAGAATTATAAAAGAAATAAGATTTAATAATATATGACTAATCTAACAAGAATTTAAAGAAAGTAAAAATTTAATAACATGTAACTTTGTCCAACAATAATTTTAAAGTAAACGCTAAAAATGAGATTCTGTCTAGTAAGAATTTTAAAGAAAGCGATAGGAATTTTAAAAAAATTGCAAAATCTAAAAATGTGCAATTATATTTAAAAAAACTGACTAATTATATAATGATCATTCCAAAAAAAAAACAATGAAAACAAATTAATGCTAACACCGAATTTAAAAAAGTAAAGATCTAATAATGCTTTATCTTAAATTTTAAAAATATGAAGACAACCCAATTTAACGTTAATAAAAATAAAATAACTAAATTGAAACACTTTCGTATAAAATATAAAAGTGTTCCGATTTAGTTATTTTTTTAAACATGTGCTGTAAATGAGTGTAAAAAGCACAGGTTGTTACATAAGACCCGTGCAATAAATCTTCTTATTTTATCAAAATAAGATTTACAAATTTTAGTTCTAAAACCCCTTAATAGCTATATTTAACAATTTATATGAATTCTTTAATATTAAAATAATTATATATATAATAAAATAGATATAGACATATAAAAAAATAATTTAAGTAATTAGAAGGAATTAAACAGTTGCTTTTTGTATTGTTTGTTATTTGCTATAAGGGTTTCTAGTTCGAAGAATATAATATTCGATGCTTCAAAGTCCAGATCTTTACTTGATGTCTATTTTATAGTTTAAATTTTCACATGTCATTAAAATTAAAGTAAATTCGATACTTTCGATATCAAGTTTTGTATCAAGAGCTATAAGAAGAAAACCAAATTTGTTGAATATTAATACTTATTTTTAATGCCAAAATCTTATGTCTACTTCATTTTTAAAGTGATATATAACAATTATAATTGGACTAATCGATTATAATCGATTATAATCGATTAATTTTAATCAATTATAATTGTTTGAGGGTTATTAATCGATTACTAACACTAATCGATTATCGATATATCGATTTTAATTGGTAATATTATAATTGATAATATAAAAAATCGATTAATATCGATAGTATAAAAAATTTGCAAATTTTAGTTAAAATTTAAAACTGATTTTCACGATAACTAATAATTAGAATTAGCTAAAATTTTTACTATAAATAGTATCGATATCAGTCTATAACATACTAAAATTTCAACAAATTTGAAATGGTAGTTCTTGAGTAATTGCTTGCATACGATAGTTGATTTTTTTTAAAAAAATCGACTATCGTATGCAAGCAATTACTCAAGAACTACGATTTCAAATTTGCTGAAATTTTAGTATGTTATATAATGATATCGATACTATTTACAGTAAAAATTTTAGCTAATTCTAATTATTAGTTATCAAGAAAATCAGTTTTAAATTTAACTAAAATTTGCGAATTTTGATTATATATTGTATCTATTACTATTGTTTATAATCTGATAGGGGGTTATATATCGATGATAATCAGGTAATTACTATTGATATAAATCGGTCTGCAAATTTTGGTGATGTATATACAATGCATAGAGCAATTCTCTTAAATAATTATCGGTAGTATAAACACTACATCAAAATAAAGTTTGATCCAAAATCTGATAATTTTTTTACATTATTACTGAAGATCGAATTTGGTAATCGTATTCTCTAAATTATTTATTAAAGTGATCATATAATTATGTAAGATTGTTTATTTGTAAACCATTATTTTTCATTAATCAAAATAATTTATAATTATTGTCTAAGCCTGCTAAAATTAGTCATAAATTTAATAACAAAATTCGCTATTTTTACTAAAGTTTATGATGGATATCATGGTAACTAGTAATCCAAGTCGGCTCAAATTTTTATCATAGATAGTATCGATATTCATCTATGATATATAAAAATTTCAGCTAATTTGGTCTAGTAATTCTCAAGTAATCGCTTGTATATGATAATAAAGTTTTTTAAAAAATTAATTATTATATACAAGCGATTACTCAAGAATTACTAGACCAAATTAGCTGAAATTTTTATATATCATAGATGAATATCGATACTATCAATGATAAAAATTTGAGCCGACTTGGGTCACTAGTTATAATAATATCCATTGTCAAAGTTTGAGTAAAAATAGCAAATTCTTTTTAATAATACTATTTATGTAACTAGTGATCAATCATATGATTGGTCATAAATTATGATCGATCATATGATTGCGACTTCAAAATACTATGATCGATCAAAAATTGATCTCCTTTGTATATGATTGATAAATGATCGATCACTAGATATTTGACCAATTCCCATTTCTAGAATTAGCAATTGCGCAATATACAGTTGAATTGTTGAGGTGTAAGAAAAGGGATTAAATGTGTAATGAAGTATAAGAATTAGATAAATATAAAATGTATATAAATCGGGCTTTTTGACCTTGAGTGAATATTTAGAGCTTCTAAAGTTCAAATAAATATTTAGTAAAATTTGAATCAAATAAAATCCCAAATAATAATTTTAACACTTATCTAAAATAAAATTTTTAAAAAATATGGAATCAATTGTTAACTCTGCTGCTGTTCAAATTCCCTCTGGCTTTGTTTTGCCAAGGTAAACGCTGGAAAGGCTTTTACCATTCTGAACAAAAAAAGCAGGAAATCGATATATTGCAAAATGCCATTATTGTTTAGTTGAATTAAGATGCAAGCCTGAAAAACTTCATAACTATGTCCTTTGGTGTAGTGATTGGAATCCCACTGAAAAAGCTAAATATATTCAAGAAGTTAAAGAAGAAAAACTTGTACCCTATAAACGCACCTATAATAGCATTAATGATGAGAAAGATGATTCACCTACTGATCATGATGATGATGAAAGTGTACAGCAACTTCCTGCACCTTGCCAAAATACAATTCTTAATTTTTTTACTCGTCCTGTATCTCAAGCTCAATCTGAAAAGCTTAATTACAAGCTTCTAAAATCTATTATTTATGGAAATATTTCTTTTAATTTTGTTGATAATCCATATTTCAAATATTTTCTTTGTGAATTAAATCCTTCATACACTTCACCTTCTCGAAATATGGTCAAAGGGCGTTTATTAACTGAGATATTTTCAGATCATCTTCAAATTAAGTTAAATAAATTTTCAACTCTAACTGATATTACCATCTCTCTTGATGGGTGGACAGATAACTCTGGGAACTCAATATATAGATTTATGGTCCTTAAAGAAAATCAAGAAACAGTAATAGATGTGCTTGATTTGTCTGCACATCGTCATACAGGTGACTTTCTTAAAGATAAATTAGAAGAAGTCTTATTTGCAAATGGTATTAAAATACTATCCATTCTTGCTTGTGTTACTAATAATCTATCAAATATAAGTAAAATGCGACGATTACTTAATATAAGTATAAAATAAATTTAATATACAGTTATATATAGATTATTTTAACAACTATATCTAATATTATATAAGCACCAAATTGATTGTATATTTATTAAAATACTTATATCATATTACCAAATTTAGGAAAATATTCTAATATAATCTCTATTTGCTGTTGTTTGCATGTCTTCAATTTGATTGTTAAAGATATTTGTGGTTTTCCTGATGTTGTAACAATTTGCAAAAAAAATCAAAAGCTTGTTAATTTTTTTTAATTCATCACATATTTGGCATTGAGAGTTACAAGACTGGCAAAAAGAACAAGGAGTCAGCTATTTTTTGGAAATATTCTGTGAAACTAGATGGTATTCATTGGCTAAAGTTTGTATGGGTGTATCAGTCTATAAACAAGGCTTTCGACATTGTGTTTTATTAAGTGAAAATTTACAGCCTAAATATCCTGAAATTGAAAATATAACAGTTAAAAATATTATCCATGATAAATATCATTTTGCAGATAATGATGCATTAACCCAAATAATAAAACCAATAGTTGATGCTATTGGTAGACTAGAATCAAATGATTCCACTTTGGCTGATATATTCAAAGAACTTATTTATATACATAGACAAATAACTTAGCTTAAAGATCCTATCATTGGTTTTAAAGGTCATGCTCTTGCTGTAATTAACAAACGTGCAAGAGCATTTGATAGTAACATTTTTTTTGTTGCACTTTTTTTTTCTCCAACTCATAAGTTTCTTGCAATATTTAAGAAAATGAATGGAGAAGAAATAATTCAGCTTCACTTGAGTTAGCTAATATTTGGAAATTTAAAAAATATGATGCTATTCTTTTGCGTAATGAATTAATTAATTATAAAAATAGCTACTCTCCATTCAATAAGCCTCTTTGTGATTCTTCACAATCTTTACGATTATTCTGGGCCAATTTTACTGGAAATTTTCCTCTTTTACACTGCTTTGCAATGAAAGTTTTTACTATTGTTCCTCATGCTGCTAGCTGTGAATGCTTTTTTCATCATTAGGATTAGTTAAATCAAAAGCAAAAAATAAATTAACTTTCAATTATTGGACAACTCAGAAGTGAGCTTAAAAAAGCTATACCTATGAAAAAGAAGAATAAAATAGCTTTTGTGCCTCCAGTCCATGGTGAAGAAAGTGTTGATACCTTTTTTTATAAAGAGGAGGAGGACAAGCCAATAGATGAGTTGAATGAAGAATTGGAGGAAGTTACAGTAGATATGGATGAAATAGATATTATGAAGGAATTTTTTGACTTTGAAGAATTTGAAAGAAGTCAGGGTACATTTGTTCCAGAACAGAGTAATGAGCCAGTAGAAGATGAATGGTCTATTGATGAGATTCTTAATAATTAAATAATAATTAAATAAATTAGATCAAACAGTTGTTTAAATTTTATAAATAAATAAATTTAATAAATTTGAGAAAACATACCTTTATTATTATTATAAATGATACTTTAAATCTACGGCCTAATAAAATATTATAACGCCCTTCCTCTTAAAATTGTAAAACGTGAATTTGCCAAATTTGTTTCTGCTATTTGATTACCTAATATTTGCAAACTATTTTGGGCGAAAAATTGCTAAAAAAGTTAATCAAATGCTTCACGAATTTGAAAGCATTTTGTATAATGGTCTCGAGTTCAAGAACAAGTTCAAGAACAAGTGCAAGTGCAAGGACGAGAACAAGAACAACTGTTCTGCAATAGATAAAAAGAAAAACACAAGATTAATAAAAAAAATAGCGAATGTATTAGCAAATATTATGAAAAAACATTCCACCAAAGATTAAGATAGTTGATTCTATTTTTCATAAATTTTTGGTTAGAATTTTTGCCTAATTTTCTTAACAATTCTTGCAGTTCGTAGTTTTATGTCAATCTACCAAAATAAAATATAATTAGTGTGTTAAAACTAATATAGCAATATAATTAGGTTATATTTTGCCTTAACGCTTTTTTGATTAATTATATAATAAGTGTTGCACGCTAAACCAGAAAAGATGATAAACTGTATAAATGTAAAAAATCACCTAGGGGCATTGTTCGATTAAAAATTCGGAATTACAGTTTTGAGAGTTATTCGCATTTGAATTCTAGTACTGGTAATAAAAAAGATCATAAAATATTTAGTTAAATCAATTCTGGAAGACAATTTTTTATAGTGATTGTCATGCACTTTAATCAAAAGAAAAACCTGTTAAAGCGATGTTTGGTTAAATAATTCTCATACAATAGATAATTATAGTACTAATGATATTTAAGTACAGAATTTCACATTTCATTGCATTTCCAATCAATTATGAGATTTTGCAACGTACATCACTAAAAATGCCTACAATTCATAATATATATCACTCTATTCCTGGTACCTGTGATCAAAATGTTAAGACTAATATATTGATGAGCAAGTTGTGATTAAGAATGTCACAAATTCATTAATAATTATTTAATCACGATAGTACCCAATCAACCTTAACCAATATGTCAATTTGTAACAAAATTTTTACAGTGTCACAAATCAACCAAATATTAAGAGGTTATAGTAGATCCGTATGGTATGAATGATCAAAATTGTATAGTACCTTATATAAAACTTAAAGAAAGTTTTACGGAAGATAATGAGTAAAGGATTCAACAATTATAGTGAAAATTATAAGTTGAAATGAATGCAATATATATATATATATGGTGCATGCAGCCTAGTCGCATCGAATCTTATGCGGGAATTATAACTGTTAATTGCAATATACCGAGAAAATTAGATCAAGTATAAATTATGTTGGAGTTGGAGTTAAAATTAAATTGGAGATCATGGCCACCAAAAAAATAATAAAAGTATTGGAACAATTCGAAATAGTAGACAGTCAACAGATACAAAATACGAGCATGTTTATCAGAGATTTTCGGGTAGTTGGTTGATCATCTGTAATCATTTTGTTATATGTATAGAGGGCATGCCCCAAAACTTTCCTGTGCCCCAACCCTAGTATACGTGTTTGTTTGTTCACTTGTTTATTTCTGGTTTTGGACCTAGTAATTAGCAGTACAGAGTTTAGCCAAATTCTCCAATTTTTCTTAGTTTTAGGCTGACTTGTAAAGTTTTTTTTTTTTTTAAAAAAAGTTTGTGTTTTCCAAGCTTTTTGGCATGTTATAGTATTATTTTATTAAATGGTTTTTTTCAACCTTTCTTTTTCCTTAATCACTTTTTGTGTGTTTCTTAAAGCCTATTTATGTGCTTTCTGCTGCTTTAATAAAAATTTCCTGAAAATGTTTGTGTACAAAGGATTAGCAGAAAGAGTTCTTATTCTAATTTGAAATTTTTAAAATTTATAAAAATTTTATTTTATATATTAAATCATTTTTGTCTTAGAAATTATATATAGTTTGTATAATAAAAAAATTTTTAAAATTTAATAAAGATATAATTTAACTATATTGTTATAAATCTATAAATTGACAAAGAAAAATATTTAATTAAAATACAATTTATTTATTCATATACTTTGATTTTTGGAATGTATGCAGATCAGTGACGCACCCCAAAAATTTACCTATTACACAACGGGGTGTGTCAATTAGTTGATATCTAATCTTAATCAATGAGGCGTCGAGTGTAACCCGAGTTAACACCAATACAAGATTTTTTAAATTAAAAATTTTTTGTTTAAAACTTGGATCAGAAAGGTGCGGATTTAAAGGTAGAAAAACGTTAACGAATGCATTTCACGAATATAAACTTGGATCAAATAGTGGAAAAGCATGAGCAAAAACACTTTGCAAGATATTTCGCTCACTTCTTTGGATCTTGAAGAATGAAGCACTTTGCAAGAGCAGAAGTTATATATTTGTTCTTTTAATTTTCTTGTATTTATTTTTTTTTATTCTTTAAATAGAAATAAATAGAACTTAAGATTTGAGTTTTGTAATAATTAGAAATAAATTAATTATTTTTAATTTTATTACTACATTTTAACCGGAGGAATCACTGATCTATATATATATATATATTTTTTGTTACTGTATCTAACCACTAGAGTTTCTCAAAGTCAAATCAAATCAAATATTGAATCAATTTGAATTTGATCAAATCAAATTGATACTGATTTGAATTTGATTTGATTCAAATATTTGAATTTGAATTTGATTTGAATTTGAATTTTTTTTTTATTAAACCCTAGATCTATTGCTAGGGGCGCGGGTAGTGCTCTTTATTCAAATTTCAAGGTCTTACGTTACATTACATTAGAGGTTTCTATTCTAACTAACCTATACCTCCTTCCAATCGTCCGTTTATCCTGGTATAGTCCAGCAAGCCCACCACGCTCTGGTGCCCCGTACCTCGCAGATCTTAGGTAGCTTTAAGGTCGTCAATGTCCGCCGGTGCGCTATATAGGTTGGCTGTTTGTATACGCCCCGAGAACACTTTCCATATTCGGGCAGTGCGGTATTGTCAGGTACCCCTTATCTAATTCTTGATTTTCCTTTTATAGTAGATATCCTTATATTTACGATGTTTCTTGTCAGATTTTCTTTTCTTTTCTGGACGCCGCATGACCTTCATGGCTATGTCACGCAGCTCTTATCACTGTAGTACTGTATCTATAAATAGAGAAGAAGCGTGAGTCCTCGACGTAGATCCTGGCTATTCGTGGTTCTAACACAGTTTTTGGCATCCACTAGACTCAAACCGGCGACCTTGCGAATGCGACCCCGGAGCGCTAACCACTGCGCTATCCGACCCAGGGTCATAAATTTGAATTTTTAATAGTAATTTTCAAATCAAATCAAATATTTGTTAAATCAAATCAAATTTGGCCATATTTGAATTTGATAAATCAAATATAGTCAAATTTGAATTTGAATTTGATCAAATATTTGATTCAAATATTTGAAGATCAAATCAAATTGCGGAACCCTACTAACCACTACTTTTTTTTTCTTTATATAGTATCAATCTTTTTTGTGCCTTTCCTTTTCTCTATATCATTGTTCGTTTTATCATCATTCCTAGGTGTCTTCTCTCTTCGGTATTGTTGTTCTTTGTTGTTATTGTTTTTCGGTCATTGCTCTTTGGTATCGTCTCTCATTAGTGTTGTAGCTCTTCGGTATCATTGTTCTAGTATTGTTGTTTTTGTTTTAGTGTCTTTGTTTGTAGGTGCTTTGTTTCAAGCCGTTATATGCTAGTGATGTCGCTTGTGAATCATTGTATGTTAGTCTTCAGCTTGTCAATATTGCTGTTGGTGTCGTCGCTGATGATTACCTTTTTTTCCATTCTGGTTGTTGGTTTGTCGCCGCCTAGTTGTGTCTTCGTCATTGCTGTTTCATTTTCTTTGTATTGGTTCGATTATAATAACTATTAAAGCAATAGATTAGGGTTAGTAGATAGGTATATAGCTAGAATATAACTAGAATATTGCATTTAATTATTTTTTTTCAAATTTGATTCTATTGACTTCATTGATTTAGTACCATATATGTAATGACTACGGGATGAGGTTTTACATTACGATAACAGTATGTATAATAATTGTTCGAGAGAGAATTTTCTGGCTACACAAGCTCTAATTAACCAATAAACTTGTAAAAACAATTTCATATTATTTTTAATATTTATTATATTATATATTGATTTCTATTTATTTATTTTATATACTGTAAGATATAGTACAAACATCTAAAATGTATTAATTTACTCTTTCTTACACTAATCTTGCACTACTCTAACCCAAACCCCTCTAGCTCTTACACTCAACCCACGCTACTATCTAATCCTAACTTCATAATTAAACTATCAGTATACTATTTAAAAGAAAGTACAGAAATACATAATGCAGTATCTGGTATGTACAACATTTTAACAAACAGCATTACGACATTATGGAAATACTTAGGTTAATAAATATCATAAACCAAAAAAAATTAGCACAAATAAAATAAAATAGTAATATTTATAAACTCGAATACTTAAAGATTCTAAATTGGTGGAATGTAATTGATGCAGGCTTTGTATACGCGCATTTATGTACAACTTATTCACACCTTTTCAATTTCATTTTGTATACAACTATTTATAAAATAAATTAATAATTAGTACATTATGTAGAACATTAATCAACTTTTTTTCACATTTACTTGAGTAAATCCCGAAAGGAGCAAATTGGTTTGACGGGTTTATACATATAAAATTTTTGTTTTGAAATTTTTGAATTAAAATAATTTGGATTAGCTGATAAATAATTTAGGGTAAAAAATGATCAGCTGATTAATAATTTGGGAAGCAAAATAATCAATTTAGGGTATCAAAAAAGGGCCAATTCCAAAAATCGGTGCATATGTTTTTTTAGCTTAATCTTATAATATATATATCCCAAAACTATAGTTTAAAATAAAAATTATTAGATTAAATATTAACTATAAATTTTTTAAAGAATTTTTGATTTTTTCGCATAGGCAATACATTGCACCCTGTAAGATCTGGTGTAATGTGAAATCAAAACAATAAATAAATTTGTTAGTTTAGGATTAGGGTAAGGGTTAGTTTAGGATAAGAGTTAGGTTAGGGTCAGAGAGGACCCCAAATAATCTATGTGAGGTTATATTTGAGCATTATAGTAAAAATTTTTTTGGTTAGCAATTTTGT
>QKWP01000385.1:50268-72315 GCA_003550325.1 Gigaspora rosea | reverse complement strand
AAAAAAAAAACAAACTTATACTCACTAAAAAAATAAAAAAAAATAAACGAACTTATACTCACTAAAAAAAAAAAAAGCCTGTTTCGACTTTTTTTACTTCTCTCTCCTTTTTACTCCTCTTTTCCTTTACTTCTTCTATCCCTTTTACTCCCTCTCTTCTTTTTACTCCTCTTTCTCTTTTACCCTCTCTTCTTTTACCCCTCTCTCCCTTTTACCCTCTCTTTTTTTTACCTGCCGGATACTATTATAGCACAGATTTTTCATTAGCACATTTCAAATATAACATTTATAAAAATTGCCCATTAGCATTCTTTAAAATATACCTATTTTGCCATTTAGCGGGTTTCAAATATAACCTTTTTCTCCAATATCTACTTTTCAAATATAACCTTTTTTGAAAACTGGCCCTCCATTTGCTATTTTTTAACTATGACTTCACATAGATTATTCAGGGTCCTGGTCAAAGTAGTGTGTTTTAGCAAAGAGTTTCTAATCCAAAATTTCGTAAAGAATTTTTTTTTGCTAGAGCATAAGAGATGGCTTTATAGGCAAAATTTAGCATTATGGCTGATTTTTGTAAAACAATCGTAATTGCTTCGATTTCACATTACACCTGATCCTGAATTCTTATTGGTTGATCAGGGTAGCGATACATCGCCATGGCGATAAATATAATAATTCTTTTTTAAATTATTATAAAATATGTCATATATTAGAAGTGATAAGACTACCTATACTATTTAATAAAAGAGAAAATGTTTTGAACACTCTGCATGGCAGCAGGGCTAATAATTTCTGTATTTTATGAAATGCTGCAGAAATCATGGAATTAAGTTGTAAACACAGAATATATTAAGAATAGCACAGAATTATTGCAAAAAGTAGAGATTTATAAATTATTTAGTTTTATTTATAGGTACAAGGTTCTAAAAATATACTTCTAAAAAATCCCAATATAGAAAATAAATAAACCTAAAATACAAACATGGTCAGGAGAAAATTTTTGCTTAATATCCTAAATAAGCCAAAGACTAAATAACAAATTGATTGCAGAATATTCAAGATTTTTATATAGCTAATACAGAATTTATAAATGACAATGCAGAATTCATGCAGAAATTATGAATTTTAATGTACAAAAATTTTGCAGAATTTGAATTTGTTACGGACGAAATTAATAATTTATCACTGCAAAAAATCATTAGCCTGCATGGCAGTGCATTTCCAGAACCCCGAAATATACATAGATAGGTCCAGTGTTGGCCAAAAATGTGGTCATATTATATTTTTTATATGACCACTAGTCATAATGGTCATATAATGGTAGTCATATAAGGTTTGGTTATATAAATTATGACTTATTTTTATGACCAATATGACCATTAGTCATATGACCAATTATGACCTGGTCATATAACTAGTATATAAAATTACTATATTTTAAATATAAATTGCTTTAGTTTGTGACTCAAATTCTTAAAATAATTATACATATTATATTTAGGTTTTAATATATATATATTTGATTAGTATGTATATTATTCTCTACACCATTTATCATACAAGCAAATTATATACAAGTATGAAATATACAATCATCTTAGTCGATTAATACAAATAGTTATGTGGCTTCTAAAATCTCCAAAAAATAATCAACAATTCAAAAGCGCAAGGTTCATGTGCTGCAGTACTAGCAGTTTTACATATAATTTACTCAAAAAAGTATATTTATCAAAATTCGCAAGATATATATATATATAAAGTAAATGTTGCAAATCATAATGAAATTGGATCATTGTGAAATTTAGGAATTTCAATTTAAAAATATAAGCCCTATCTTAACTATCTCTTAGATTGTAGTAGAACACAGACAAATTTGCCTGCGTTTTTGCACTTTTTTAGCTCTGATTTACTTTTTTAAAATGCTAAAATAATTAAATAAAACTTTGTACAATTATATTTGAAAATAAGGATTACTTTTTTGCAAAATTAGTTTTTATATTATAAGAAAATAAATTATAGTTACATATAAGCTGAAAATAGATAATTTTAAGAAAAAATTTTTTTAAAAAATTTTATTACAATTTTTCTGCGATCTTATTTAGTTTTAGTTTTAGAACTATAGTTCTTAAGACAATATTGTAGTTTATATAAAGGATGACAACTTTCATTATTGCAACTTTAATGATTTACTTGTAAAAATTAAGACTTGTATTAGAAGTAAAGATTTTTTTTATAGACGGGAACATATAAAATTTGAAAAAATCTAAAGAAAAATTTTAATAGTAAAAATGCCAATACAAGAACTTTAAACATTTATTATATTAAAGTTTTCTAATGATTTTAAAAAAAATTTATAACAAAGTTACTAAAACAAAACTCAAAGAATATTTTTTACTTAGAAAAGATATGGCTAAAATCAATATTTAAAATTTTATTAAAAATTTTAAAATACGCAGGCAAATTTGCCTGTGTTACAATCTAAGGAATAAAAAAAACTAACAAAAAGGCCCAAAAAATTTTAAAAATCAGAAATAAAATAAGTTCAAATTTCATTATAATATAATCTAATTTTAGTATAATCTGTTACAAGGATTAATATATGCATACGTACTTACATTTTATGTCACATGAAAGTGAGAATAACAGTATAAGTTTCCAAGAGCAATTTAAGGTTGTAAAAATTCTTTTAATATTTCCTTCTAAAAATTTTATGCAATACAAAATATGTGAAGTTCCTATATATTTATATCCTGCTTCACTATATGCATTTATTCAATAAGATGCAAGATTTTGTGTATATACATATACTATTTAATTTACAATATAATGATATACTATATGAAATCTTCAATACTGCAATATTACTCCATTCTTGAGAACAAAATTGTGGCATGACATATACTAATATTTTTCTGATGATCTTTTTATTAGACAGAATTTAGTTAGACAAATTGAAAATATAAATTGATAGATAATTTAGAATTTTAGAAACTTTTCTCAATCATCATCAAAAAAAAACTATAATTAATTAGCTAATATAAATATAGCTTTTTAATTGGTTAATTTTTTTACCTTAGGTCATAAGGTCATAATCCTCTTTTTATGACCAAATAAATTATGACTAGTCATAAAGGTCATATAGGTCATAAAAGGTCATAGTCCAACACTGAATAGGTCAGGTATGAGTTTGTTTATTTTTGAGGTTTTTTATACAGATTTTTTTTATTTATAGTAATTTTTTTGCTTATTTTTGAAGTTTTTCTGTAGATCTTTTCTTTTTTAGTAACCCTATAATTAACCTGACCTAACTATATATATTTCGGGGTCCTGCATTCCCCAGTTAGATTTTAGAGTTTGTTGTAACGCAGCAGGACAGTTTTGTATTTTAATTGGCTAATTAGAAGGGATGCACTGCTGTGCAGATGTGTGAAAAACTACACCTTTTTTTAAATATTTTATTTATTAAAATTTTTACTACTATAAAAAACAAAATCTAATTTATTTACTACAAAAATTTAAATATTATTTTATCATATAATAGTTAAATAATAATTAATTAATAATTTTGTATAATCCAAGAAAATTTAAAGTCACTTTAGAAATTTATAATATATAATTTACAAGTATATTTTTTTAAAATATTTTATACAGTATATTAAAATTTTACTACTATAAAGAATACAATTTAATTTATTTATTACAAAATTTAATAAAGATTAATTGTAAATCATATGCTCTGATTTTTGAAATTTATAAAAAAAGCTTATTTTTTTAAAACTTTAAAACTATATAATTTTTGATTTACTGGTTCATTTTAAATAATTTTACTACCAAAATGTTCATCTCTTTAAGACAATTCCAACAAGCCCAAAATTACAAAAATCCAATCACAGAGTCATGAGAAAATGCACAATCAAATAGGTAATACACCTGAAATTAGTTTGATCTATATCAAACCAATTTCAGATATGTCATCTATTTGATAGTGCATTTTCTTATGACCCTTTGATTAGATTTTTATATGATTTTTAGCTCATTGGAATCATCTTAAAGAGATGAACAGTTTGGTAGTAAAATCATTTTAAAATGGACTAGTAGATCAAAAATTATTTATTTTTTAAAAAAAATAAGCTTTTTTTATAAATTCCAAAAATCGGAGCATATGTGTAAAAAGTTTTATTAATTGAATATTTTTATTTTTTATAAAAAATCCTGTAATACTAAAATTATATAAAAATGATAAACATATCTTCTATCTTTAAAGCCAATTATTTAGTAATTTTTAAAAACAAAAATATTTATTAATTAGTAGTTTGCAGTTAAAGAGTACGAATTTTATAGTAAAAATTAGCAGGCATATAATTAGTTACCTTATATAGTAAGTAGGATACTTTGAGCTTCTATTCTTAAAAAAAATTTATAGTAAATAATTAAAAAATAGAAATTTTTAGACATCTCTAATTAGATATAATTAACTTATATATCTCTGGCTTATTTAGCCAATCAGAGGTTAAAAAAATCACACGATTGAAATTCATGTTGCCAATACAAAGTTGAACAATTATACCTGCATCACCTGATCCAAATAGACATTTTTTTATTGATTTGTTTTTTTTTACACTTTACTTTTTTTATTTACTAATGTTTTATTTATTTAGCTTGTTACCTTTTGTCATAGTGCATCACTGGTATTGCTGGTGTTGTCATTGGTATCGCAGTTGGTATTGTTATTGGTATCATAGTTGTGTATTGTGTTTTTTTGGGTTTTTTGCTTATGGAGTAGCTTTGCACTTTGCCAGTATTCTTATAGAAAGATCTTGCATATAATCTTATATCTGGTCTTGTATCTTTTGTTTGATATCTAATTTGGTATCATTTGTATAGTCTTGTATCTGTTATATGATCTATATGTAATTACGGTACAGATAAACTAAGATAGCACTAGTAAAACTTTATTTCTGGGTTTCTTTAATTTTTTTTGTCTTGAGTTTGGTTACTAATTTCATTCTTTTCTTGTTAAGTGTACCAAAATAAATATGAAATCACCAAGTGGCATTAGTAAAATTTTTTCTAAAGATTCTATTTTCTTTTTGTTTATTTTTTTAAATTACTTTATTCTTTTCTTTTTAGGCATTGCTGAAACAAATGTAAAATCACTAGGTGACTTCAGTAAAAATTTTTAAAGATCAATTTTTTTTTGTTGGTTGTTTTGCTTTTTTTACTAATTTCTTTAAATATTGCCAGAACAAATATAAAATTATTAGACAGAGTATAATCTTGCAACATTTTTCATTTAGCATCTTTAATATAATCTTGCATCTGGCATGTAGTCTATATAAAATCACAAGTAAATTCAGAGGAGCATTGGTAAACTTTTTTTAGTTTTTTTTTTTTTTTTTGTTTTGTATTTTGTTCACTAACTTCTTATTTTCTTTTTTTTAGCTATGATAAGACAAATGTAAAATCATTAGGCATATTAATAAGTTTTTTCTGAGTTCTTTTATTTTCTTTTTTTTTGTTGTTTATCTTTTTTTTTGAACTAATTTCTTTATTCTCTTTTCTTAAAGTGTTGCCAAAACAAATATAAAATCAAGGAATAGTATATGATTTTACGGCATTTTTTGGTTAATATTTTTTGGTTGATATTTTTTATTTGGTATCTTTTATATGGTATTGTATTTGTTGTATAGTCTAAATAAAATTGCAGGTAAACCCAGGGCAGCACTAGTAAAGCTTTTTTGTTGTTATTGTTTTGTATTTGTTTACTAACTTCTTTATTCTTTAAATTGCTAAAACAAACATAATACCCATACTATTAGTAAGATTTTTTTGGGATCTTTTTATTTTCTTTTTTGTTTGCTTGTTTTTTAGACTACCATATATTCCTAAAAATAAGCTACTCTAAAAATAAGTTACTTTTTAATTTTTTTAAAAAAATTTTAAAAAACCCATTAATAGTTGCTATATATAAAAGTTTAAAATTTACTAAATAAACCTCAAAAATGCTATTAAGTAAACTTGTTCAGGATTTCAAAATACACTAATAATAAAATTTTTATATTATTTGAACAACCTTTTATTAGTACATTTTTCAATTTTCAAAAAATTTAACAATTTAAAAATAAGCTTTTTTCATATAATTTTTGGCCAAAAAAGGTAGTTTATTTTCAGAAATATATAGTAAATTCTTTACTTTTTTTTCTTAAAGTATTACTAATACATATATTTTATAATTTATTAAACTGATTTTAATAATTTTTACAACTTTAATTTAAGCAACAAAAAAGAGTTACACAGTGGCCCTCGATATAACGTAGTACCTTGGGCACATAGTGAGAAATTTTTTAAAATCCGCTTTATCGTGAGTTTTATTAGTAAATCCATTATATCAAGTAGTATTTATTATGATGTGGATTTGAACCTTGATCCATTATATCAAGATTTTACTTAGTCTTCGTTATATTAAGAGTTCGTTATATTAAGACATATCAGCCGATTTGGTTTGACCCCAAAATTAGCCAATCATGATTGAAAATTATTTGTTGTTAAAATTTATTACAAGGTGAGTTTTTACAAAAACAGTCTTTTAAATTTACTTTGAAGCTATAATTAAGTATAGAATGAATATTGCAATATCTATGTTTTATTATTAGCTAAAAGTAGGTTAAAAGGCTGTTTTCCTGTAAAATTACTTTCGGATTCACCCTTACCCATTATACAACTGATCGTTCAAATGACAAACTGATCGTTCACTACCCGAAAATACCTGAGCACTTTAACAACTAATGATAGCGCTTTCTTTTATGGCTTAGTGTAGTTGTTTTTTAGTATTTATTGCTTGTTTACCTTATATAAAGGCTAAAAAGCTTTTTTTATTGAATGTTTCATTTGTTATTCTTCACGTTATCTAATGCAAAAGTCCATATAACCATTTATCGAAAAAAAGACCTCTAAGAATCAAATCAGCGGATATGTGCTACTGTTTATTTAATAAAAAATACTTTTATATATAAGCAAGTTCTATTTTTATACTATAGATAAAATATATAAATTTTTAATTTTAGTTATTATAAGATTTATTATTTTTTGTTCTTGTTAAAATAATTACTATTGACCAATAAACTGTGATATATGCTCTGAGGTAAAGCATAATAAACTATAAGATTATTTCTACTTTGGCAGGTTACATACAGGTATATAATACAACAGGGAAAGCTATTCTTTAGTTATAATACATCATAGAATGTAGGTAAAAGTAGTTAGTTTAATTATATTTATTAAATAATAAAATAAATACATAATTACTAAAAAAATATTACTATTTAAATGTTTTTTATTATTCTTTTACTATATAAAATTGTAGGTTTAGACCACAGATAAGCAATGTTGTCACTTGGATGTTTTTTGGACATTTTGGACATTTTTTAAAATCAAAATTACTTAAAATTTATTAAGATAATCTATTTTAATTTTTTCACCAATAAGTCCAGCACCTAAAAAAATATATAATTATATATTTTTTAAATTACTTTATTGATTAGTTAAACATGNTGGACGTTTTTTGGACAATTTGGACATTTTTTCAAATTAAAATTACTTAAAATTTTATTAAGATAATCTATTTTAATTTTTTCACCAATGAGTCCAGCACCTAAAAAAATATATAATTATATATTTTTTAAATTACTTTATTGATTAGTTAAACATGGGACATAGGCTTGGACGATTTTGGACAATCTTGGACGTTGGACAAAAAACATAGTATGGACATGTTCAAGTGATAACACTGCAGATAAGTATTTAAATTATATTTAAATATATGTCTGAGTTTTTACTTTTAACAATAGATTTAAGCAATAAAAGTTTTTTATTTATATAAAAAGTTTTCATAAATCTACTCACCTTTAATATTAAAAAAAAACTATATAATAGAACAAATTTATAGATAAATTTGTCCTATTTCTATTAACTTCCTTTTATATACAGTTAGAACTTTTTAAATATATACTAAAAAATTTACAAAAAACTATACATTTAGAAAAGTATGCATTTAAAGAAGTAAAAATCTATAAGTAAATATATGAGTTGGAATCAAGCCAAGCCATATATATTTAAAAGGTTATATATTTAAAAAAGTTGTATATAGAAAAATTTGACTGTATGTACTGTATCATACTATAATGTTCAATACTAGTAAATACAAATTATAATATACAGAAATTTTTTTGCTATTAGAATTAGAGCTAAAGTTTGTGAATAAGGCATTAGTATATACCAAAATTTGCAAAAAAAATTTTTTTGTTAAAATATAAAGATTGGCTTTTTAGACAGAATTTTTTGATATAGAAGATTTTTGAAAAAGAAGTTTAATATGCTTCGCATGAGTGTAATGTGCTTGTATATTGCACTCTAATTTGATTGGCTAAATTTGCAGATTATTATTTTAAAAAAAATAAATAATTTTTGTTAGAATTCTTTAAACTAAGAATTAGTCTAAGAAATTTTAAAAAAAGTTTTAAAATTTTTTGCATTTATATACAAAATTTAGTGCTAAACAAGTTTACTTAGTCAGATTAAAAAGGTTGTCTTAATAAAATTTAGAAAAATCGTCAAAAAATGAGTTAAAAAATGAAAATTGCAAATATCTCTAAATTTTGATAAGACAACCTTTCTAATTCGACTAAATAAACTTGTTTAGCACAAAATTTTGCATATATACAAAAACAAATTTAAGAATTTTCTAATAAACCTTCTAACCTAACCCTAATCTAAAAGTTTTTACAATAATTTGTTTATTTTTTTAAAAATAATAATCTACAAATCTAGCCAATCAAATTAGGGTGCGATATATAAGCATATTGCAGAGTGCAAGATATGTATTTATTCTTTGAAAAAAACTATTTTTTCAAAAAATTTGTATTACATTTAATCTTTATATCATACAAATTTTATAATTTTGATTTATCAAAATAGAACCCAAATAATCTATATGAGGTCATATTTGAAAAGTTCCTTTTTTTTTAAGTTTTTTTTTATATTTTGTACTATATATACTTATGATCTATGCCAAATTACAAATTAGATGGGCATAAGAATTTTTTTTTCTTTTTTTTAGAGAACATAATTATGGTTTTTTTTAGAGAACATAATTTAGTTGTTTTTTTTTTTTAAAAAACATAATTTAGGTTTTTTTTAAAGAATATAATTCTTTTTTTTTTTTTTTAAAGAATGTAATTCTGTTTTTTTTTTGGTTTTTTTTTTAGAGACATTGTATTTCAAAAAAAGTTAAAAATGATAAAATTTCTATTTAATATTTAAATATAGCTTATATAACAAAAGTGCTAACCAAAAAAAATTTTACTATGATGCTCAAATATAAACTTATATAGATTATTCAGGGTCCTATCAAAATATATATAATATTGAACACTAGTAGTGTGATTTTTTTTTTCAATTTGGCAGTTATAGCATAATTTTATTTATCATATTTTGTATATTACAAATTATGCTAGTTCTAGTTGAAGCTAAAATCTTAAGTATAACCCACCCGGTTGTCTCAATAGATACCGTATGTGTCCGAAATTAAACTACCTTTTTTGGCCAAAAAATTACATGAAAAATCTTAAAGTAGCTTATTTTCTAAATATAGCATTTTTTGAAAAAATTGAAAAACGTACTAATAAAAAGTTATCCAAATGACACCAAATTTTTATTGTAGTGTATTTTGATGCGCTGAACAACTTTACTTAATCGACTTTTTGAAGTTTACTTAGTAGAAAAAAAGTTTTATATGTAGCAACTGCTAACGAATTTTTTAAAATTTTTAAAAAAAATCAGGGGGGTAGCTTATTTTAGGTAGTAGCTTATTTTCGGACATATATGGTACCTATATGTGACCTGCTATAGCAAGATTTTACCAGAATCCTGAAGAACTCTGATATAACTCAGAGGTTACTAAAAAGGAAATTTTGCATAGAAATTCATCAAATGTTGCATTTTTATATAGTAAATTTTTTCCTATTTTATAAGTTAAATGGGGGTATTGTGGGCCAGTTAAAGTTTTTACTAATAAAACTTTTTAATAAACAAATAAATTTTTATACAATTTTTATTATTTGAACTATGCTTAATAAAAATAAATTACTATAAAAAATTTTTAAATCATATATAGTTTTAGATGTAAATAATTAGCATACAAAAATAGAATATAGAGAGGAGAGGAGTATTGTGGGCCATTATTTGATAGCTAATAATTTGTATTTACTGGTCCATTTTGGATGATTTTTCTACCAAAATGACTGTTTCAGTGAGACGATTCTAACAAGCACAAAATCGGTAATATCCAATTACAGGATCCCAAGATAATTAAAGGTTTATATGTAAAAATTTGCAGATTTACTAATATAATTTATAAAATAAGATAAATCTATATTGATCTTAGAACCCTTGATTGGATTTTGATGATTTGTGCTTGTTAGAATCATCTCATTGAGGCAGTCATTTTGGTGGTAAAATCGTCCAAAATGGACCAGTGGATCAAAAGTTATTAACTATTAAATATTCTATATATATTTAATAATAAATTCAAATATGTACAAAAATCTATATTTTGTATAAATAATAATATCTTGGGATCTAGTGATTAGAATTGAATGAATTTTATACCATTTAATTTATCTCAATGAGACGAATCAAATGGTATAAAATTCATCCAATTTCAATCACTAAATCACAAGATATCTGACTGGCCCACAATACTTTCATTTACTTTATGTCTATTTGACTGATATTATACAAACTCAGATCTGAGTTGTATCAGAGTTCTTCAGGGCCCTATTTTACCTTTTTACTTTTCCTCCACCTTTGTTTTCAAAAAAGCGCTTTATCACTAAAAACTTGTAGCCTATTGTGACTACTTTTAATAACAGTACCATATGGAGCTTATCCCTTCTGAAACCTATGTGAAAACTTCTTTAGTTGCTATCTTAAAACTTCTTGTTCATTCTATTTGCTTTTTTTGCAGATATGGTCTTTCTTCTTTCTTTTTCTTACTCTTTAGCTATTTTCGTTTTTGTACTCTCCATTTTTTCTCTTTTTCTTTTTGTACTTCTTTTTTCTTTGTACTTAAATTCTTTTTTTCTATTTTGTTACTATTTTGCACTAGGAATACTATATTTTATTTTAAAAAAACTTTAGCCAATTTTGCATAAATTAAACTAACAGCTTATTGACTCTGTCGTTAGAGATACTTTGATTCCACAAAAGTTCTCTTACTTACTTGTATATAATCTTTTTTACTAGTTTGTTTCATCTATCTTTGTCCATTTCCTATGTTTAAAACTCTTTAGCAGGATTTTTTCTAGCTGCTCTACTGAGATTACTTTCTTCTCATTACTATTGAGACTCTTCCATGCACTTTGAACTATTTCTTGTTCTGCTCGCTTCCAAAGCTATATATCTTGTTGCATGCAGTTAAATATTTAAAGATCTCCTTCGTTGTATTACACTTTTTGTATAGGTTATTTCTGTATAAATCTGATCTAAACTAGCATCACTTCTCCAATATAGGCAGCAATCTGTTGAAGCTTTTGAGCCTAAAGCTCCAAACTTGATTATCCCTAATACTTTTAACTATATCATGAAATTTTTTAAAGTAATACATAACGATTATAATCGACATAATTGATTATAATCGATTGATTGTAATCATTTATAATTGTTTAAAGGGTTATTAATCAATTACTAACACCAATCAATTATAATCAATTATCAATATATATCAATTTTAATTGGCAAACCGGTAATTAATAATATAAAAATTTGATTAATATCGATAGTTAAAAATTCACAAATTTTAGCTAAATTTTAAAATTGATTTTTTCAATAATTAACAATTAGAATTAGCTCAAATTTTTACTGTAATAGTATCAATATCAGATTATAATATACTAAAATTTTAGCAAATTTGACCTGGTAGTTTTTAAGTAATTGCTTGTATATGATAGTCAATTTTTTTAAAAAAATCAACTATCGCATGCAAGCAATTACTCAAGAACTACTAGGTCAAATTTGCTAAAATTTTAGTATGTTATAGTCTGGTATCGATACTATTTATAGTAAAAATTTGAGCTAATTCTAATTGTTAGTTATCGAGAAAATTAGGTTTAAAATTTAGCTAAAATTTGCGAATTTTGATCATATTATTATCTATCACTATTATTTATAATTGATATTAGGGTTATATATCGATGATAACCAGGTGATTACTATCGATATAAATCGGTCTGCAAATTTTGGTAATGCCTAGAGCTTTAGAATCAAAGCTTTTAATCATTTATTATTCACTATATATCAAAAAGCCAGACATAGGTCAGATTTTTACTTGACAACAGTTTGTAGAAAATGCAAAAAGAATAATAAAACTTTTGATTATCTTACATTTTTTCCAATAGACTAGGACTTATGGAAAAAGGAAAAAATATCAATAGTTAAAGATATACACAGTGGCTCTCGATATAACGGAGGCCATGGTTCCAGTTCTTTGTTCCGTTATATCAAAAGCTCCATTATATCAAAATCTCATGATATATAAGATATTATAGTAAATCATAATTTGGTTCCATTATAATTCTCTGTATTAAGCAATATCAGTTATATCGATGGTCCATTATATCGAGAGCCACTGTGTATAGAGAATTCTAAGTGAAAAGAAAAAGGTAATAATCTCAGAAAGGAAGTTAAGAGAAATTCTTTTAGAAATTAATATAAAAGATTCAAATACACAAAGAATGGAATTGGCAAAAGGCCAGCTAGACCAGAATTTGGATCGAAAGCTAATAGAAGAGAGGCTTTCTGGGTAGATAAGTTTGTAGGTTTTAATAACCTTTTTGAATAAGTGGCTCATATGCTTTTAAAAAAAAATTGGATAGAAAGATGTTCAGTTACAAACAGATAGGAAAAAACACTAAATACCACAACTCAGTCCAAACGAAGAAGTTTAATAAAAACAGGAATATCGGCAGAGTTCCCAAAAGAGAGCAGAAATCTATATTTCAAGAATTGGAAGTCAAGGTAAAATTAAAAATCCCAAGTCAAAAGATAATTTAAATAAATATTTTAAAAAGGTAATGGAAGTAGAAATGAAAAATTGAATAGGGAAGGGAAAGTTTTTAGATTGAAATCAAAATAAATGATAATCTTGATAAGCAGCGATTCCTACTTGATAAAGCAACTGAACTAATATTCCTTACCTAAGGGTTAGATGGTAATGGAGAGAAATTTTGCTATAGCAGATTATATTTAGATATCTCTAATGACAACCGGGTGGGTTGCACTTTAATAAATAGTCAATCTAGAATAAACAGACTGTAGACAGCATATCATATATTGTAAATACAGAAAGAACCCCGAACATCTCTAATATAGGTCATAAATGATCTGCATAAATTTGAAGGTTTTTGCTACCTCTAAAATCAAGTAAATTTGCTAAAAATTCAATTATTATATACAAATTTAGCCTAATTTGCTAAAAATTAAATTATTACATCGGGGTGTGGCGACATAGTATAGTTGGATTGTTGTTACCCTCCAAGTAGTTGTAATAAAAGATACAGAGTTCGAATTCCACTGGAAACGATTTCGAAAAATTTATCAGCGTTAAGGTAACCTGGACTCTGAGCTCAAATTCACAGATCTGTTTCCTGGGTTATACCAACTCGCATTGGGAGCTCTAGAGCTATATTACGCACAGAACTAGGGCGCATAGATTCCGGTGAGCGCAGGCGCTGTATTATGCACAGAACTGTAGGACAAAAGGAAACCATACTTGGCAAAATCCAAGCAAAGAGGTAGCCGACTTTTGATGGTACTTAAACAGAAATCGGATGGGGACGGACCGAAAGCAGACTGACCAAGAAGTGGACTGACCGGAAGCAAACTTACGACAAAAGGGCCTATGGCGGGGCTCGACCAATCAGACCGCCGGAGTCGCACTGGAGAAAAAGGGCATGTGTTACAGAAGCATGTACCAAGGGGAGGGAGCCCATTGGGTCCACCAATGGCAGGCCACTCCTTCCGGGTCCTTGGATTGGGAGTAAAAATGTAACCGGGGAAAGAAAGCGAGATAGGGGTAAGGAAAGCAACTGGAAAGAAACCAAAAGAGGAATGGGAGAAGTACTGGGGTTGGTGAACTTTGTAAGGGCATGTATCGTGCTACACATATTAGCAGAAAGATAGTGGCTTGAGATATGGGCCAAAGTAGCGGCAGCATTCAAAAAATGGCTTAAGATATGAACCGGCAGCGGCAAGACTACATGTACTATTAGTGGACAAGTAAGGTGCAAAAACCAGGTTGAGTATATGAGTAGAACATATAGGATGCTCTAGTAGATTCGAGTCATAGATAAAATAGTCTAAGTTTTGGTACTTGGTAGTTGTAGTAATCTATTGCAATAGTCTTGGATGTTGTAATGATCACTATACTTAATAAAAAGACCGAGGCATGACCTCGCCTTGTAATTGAAAAAAAAGAAAAAAAATTAAATTATTACATCTAGATTTATATAGGCCATAACTAAGTTTATACATTATTTTAAATGAAACATAATTTTTAATTTATGAGCAGAAATTTGTATAAATGCTATTATTAGCAATCAAATCATGATTTATCATTGATAATTCACATTACTAGAAGCAAAAACCTCAAAAGAAAAAAATTTATATAATAAATATAGATTATATATGTATAAAAGACAGATAGATGCATTTATGTAATAATGTGCAAGCAATGAAAATCAATGCTAGTATTTTTTTTGATACTGGTTTTTTTTCGATACTGGTTTTTTTTACATAATATCATAATACAAATTAGAAAAAAAATTATTTAAAAATATCATATAACAAATGTTTACACATATTTAAATGTTGCATTTTATAACTACTCCAACATATATATCATAACAACCAAATCTATCGCCAGAATGGCGAACGAACCAAGCCATGACACATCAACAAGACAACAACTTCCCAACCTAGCAGACGAACCAAGCCACAATGAGCAACAACCTCGGAACCCAAACAACTTCTTAAGAGCATTAGAAAAAATTAAACTGAACAATTAGAAGAGATAAACCTACTCAAAGGTTACTCTACTCCAACTATGTACCGAAAACAACAATGATGTTACCAAAAATCTAACGAAGTTAGAGAAAGTTAGTAAAGAAGAAACAAAGTGTAACAAAAATTGAGTGATAATAGAACAAACTATACCTACCCAAAGGTTCAATTTCACTTCAACTACGTACTGAACATGATGACAACCTGACAAAGAAGAATCAGTAGAAGTTAGTAAAGAAAGAACTAAAAAAAAAAAAATAAGCGAACCATACCCACCCAAAATAACATTACACTTTAACTATATATTGAAAACAATAACAATGTTACAAAAACCTAACAAAAGAGTTAGTGAATGTTAATAAAGAAGAACTAAAGTGCAACAAAAAAAATCAATCGATAGTAGAATGAACTATACTCACCAAAGGTCGTTTCTACTCTGAAAGCAGCAATAACGTTGCTAAAAACCAAAAAGAGTTAGCAGAAGTTAGTAAAGAAAGAACTAAAGTACAAAAAAAAAATCAAGCAATAACAGAAAGAGCCATACCTATCTAATGATCTATTTCCACTCCAACTACATACTAAAAGTGATAACAACGTTTTCGGAAACCTGACAAAAAAGTAGAAGTTAGTAAAGAAAAAAAAACTAAAGTGCAACAAAAAAAAATTAAGTGACAATAGAACCATATCCACCTAAAGGTCCAATTCCACTTCAGCTTACTGGAAAACTGACAAAAAAAAGTTAGTGGAAGTTAGTAAAGAAAAACTAAATATGCAACAAAAAAAATTCAAGCAATAGTAGAAAGAAATATACCTAACCAAAGGTCCATTTCCATTCTGACTACAGTCGGCCTCCATAAATGCAACCTTCATAAATGCAATACCTCCCTAAATGCACGTTTTTTTCTATTCCATAAGATGTCATTAGTGCTAAATATATGTTCTATATTCTGTAAATGCACATTCTTTTGAATAACATTTTATATTACACTAATCTCCCTAAATGCACGTAGCCAATCAAATTTTAGTATTTAAAATAGGTTATACAGTTTAGATAGAAGTTATACAAACTTAATGATCAAATTTTTAAAGCTGCAATTTAATTGGCTCACTCTAAATACAAACCTTCCTAAATGAATATTGTAGGCTTGTTTCTTCAAGTTGCATTTATGGAGAGTTGCATCAGCAAATTTATAATAGTGTAATCTTACATAAGATCTTACGAACTGTAATATAAGCAAAATATTACGTAATATATTTTAAAATATTTTGAAATATCAAATTTTCAAAATATTATGAAAGTAATTTCGAAATATTTCGAAATATATTACAAAATATTTCGATCTGCTTTCAAAATATTTTAGGACTAGGAAACCAAGCAGGATCAGTAGATCTGTAACCTGGATCGTGCATTAGACAGATTTTTCGAAATAGTTCGAATAGTTCAATGATGTTCAAATTCTGTACTACAAGATCAGATTAGATCTTTAATCTTCTATTTTTTTAACTTTTTTGTTTTTATTTTGTTTTTTATTTTCGTTCATTTTTGTTTTTGGTTCGTTTTTTTTTGTTTCATTTGTTTTTTTCAATTTTTTTATTTATTTATTTTTTAATTTTTTATTTTATTTTTATTTCGGCACTTTACAAGAAAAACAAAAAACTTTCGAAACCTTGCGCATGCCAACTACGACTTCCGAAACTCAAGAACACAACTGATTTCCCCAGCAATTTCTAAATTTTCGGGAACGCTTCTTTAAAGAAATGGGCACAAGTTTTCGCAAGTTTTCGCACGTTTTTGCAAAAGAAATTATCCAAGTAGCGATCTATCCCAATGTGATTCAGTTAAAGTCTGCTGTAGATAAATACGTGCAGACAAATTATAAAGATCATGTAAGTTTTTGCAAGTTCTTGCAAGGTTTCGCTTTATTTATTTTTTTGTTTCGTGTTTTTTGTTTTTGTTTTTTTTGGCTTATTTTTAAAATTTTTTTTATTAATTTATTTTATTTCGGCGCTTTGCGAGAACAGACCTCTTACTTTCTGGCACTTTGCAAGAAAACCAACTCAGACTTTTTTGGCACTTCGCGACTTTTTTGGCATTTTGCAAGAACCTTTCGCAATTTCTGAATTTGCAAGAACATGAACTCTTACTTCAGAAAAATGAAGATATGGGATTCGTTTATGTTTTTTTATTTTTTTTTTACTTATTTTTTTAATTTTTAATTTATTTTATTTATTCCTGACTTCTTTGACACTTTGCGACTTTCCTGGCACTTTCTCTGGCCTTTGCAAGAATATTTAGAAAAGAGAGCGAAACGTCGTTATAGCCAAAAGTAAAGGGTGCCTCCAAAGCTTTGCTAGAATATAGTATATATCTGGATCAAAAAGAGATTAAAGAGGCGGTTGAAGACTATCTGCGTGCAAATAATAATGAATTTTTTCGAAGTTTTTCAAAAAGGAAGTGGGATATATATTATGAAAAAAAATATTAGTCAAAGCGAAGACGATAGAAAACAAAGAAGCGAAGATAATAGCTAACTATGGGGTGAACGAAAATAAGTGTATAGGGCTAGTTTTTTGTATATAGTAATAGAATTAGATGCGACGAAGTGCGAAAGTATTTAAAATAATATGTAATAATGTAATAATGTAAAAATAATACTGTAAAGAATATATAATAATTAAAATATAATATATAATAAAATATGTAATATTGTTTAAAAATTTTTAAATATAATTAAAATATAATAATAAATAAAAAATATAAAATTTTATAATAAATTGCGAAACCGTGCGAAATATGCGAAAACCTGTAAAAAAGCGTGATTATGTACTAGATTTCTCCGACGTTTTGCAAGAACACCAACACTTCTGAGAAATTTATTTTTTTATTTTTTTTCACTTTGAAGTATTTAGAAAAAGAGAGTGAAACGAAGATTATAGCTCAAAACAAAAGTAGTAGTCAAAGCGAAGACAATAGAAAACAAAGAAGCAGAATGAAATGTATTATAAAAAATGATAGGGTTTAAATACAATTCGATTAAATTCGAAGCTTGTAATTCTAATTTATTCGAAGTCATTCATTATTTAATAAAATATTTAATTTTGATGTTTAATATTTCTATAATATTCGCAACAATTCGAAATAATTCTCAATTAGTTGAATTTTCAAAGTTCATTACCATCTATATCTATATAATTTTAGTTATAATTATTTTATTTATTTCACAAATGTGCGAATATTTTAAAGCTTATAATTTATTGGGCCAACAATTGACTTGCTAAAAAGGTAAAAACTTTACTTTAGTACCTATAAATATATTGAAAAAACCCGATTATATAAAAATCTAGAATGCTTCTATGTAACAATAGAATAATGCATGTTCGTAAAATTTTATATAAATGAACATTGTTTGAAAAGTATTTCGCTTATTCTAAATATAGTAATAACAGGTTAAAAGAATAATAGTTTGATAAGGACTAATACATTTAAGAAAGTTCCTGTATTGCGCATTGTTTTAATTTACTTCAAAGTGGTCAGGAGTTATTAAAGCTTATAATTTATTGGGCCAACGATTGAATGGCTAAAAAGGTAAAAATTTTATTTTTTTTCGCTTCTAATAAATCCCTTATATATCAATTACTTTAGTACTTATAAATATATTGAAAAATCTGATTACATAAAAATCTAAGAATGCTTCTATATAACAATAGAATAATGCACCATGCGCATGTTCGTAAATATTCTATAAATGGTCATTGTTTGATTTCAAGCGGATTAATTTATTTAAAAGTATTTTGCTTATCCTAAATATAGTAATAAAAGGTTATAGTTTGATAGGGGCTAATACATTTAAGGAAGTCGCTATATTGCATATTGTTTTAACATTAAATTTACTTTGAAGCAATCAGGAGTTATTAAAAATATTAAACGAGAATAGTGAAATTTTTCTAATATATTTAATATATTAAATAACTTTAAATTATATAAAAATGGTTTGAATTTTATTTATAAATTATAATATTCTGAAAGTTATATAAGTAATATATAAAAAATTGATTACTTTAGATAAAGCAAATATATTTAAATGCATTTGTAGTTAATAAGAAATAATTAAAGAACTTGATATATGCGAAATAATTTGATTGCATTAGAACTATCTTGAAAATATTTAAATAAATTCAATTTCTCTATCTTCCTCATCGTAATTTTCTATCAACCTCATTTGACACATTAAATTCTCTCTTCCATACACATTCCTTATCTCATTTATTACTTAATCTTTAATATAACTAAAACCTTTCACAGTTTTTTTTTATTTCATTTTTTATTATATACATATTATATACTCTCTTTTATTTCTCTCTCCCTTTTACTCCTCTCTCCCTTTCTCTTTCTTTTTTTTTCTCTCTCTCAAATGTCTGCTCGAAAATTAGAAAAAGGTGAAAAAATGTCTGCTAAAAGGCATGAAGATTCTTAAAAATGACAGCTAAAAGGTGTGAATATTTCTTAAATATGACAGCTGATAGTCGTGTACCTCCGGAGGGGGCTGCTGCACAGCCTATCGAAACTATTGGCTCAGGATCTCCAAGACCTTCCAATAGTTAAAATTCAATAATATAATTTTTTTTATTTCATTAATTTTTATTTATAATATTTTTAAATTAATCGAATATTTAAAATAATTTAAGATCAAATTACTTTGGCTAAAATTAAGGATATGCTTATTGGGCTATCCAAAAAAGTTGATAGATTGGAGCGAAAGATTTCGAATATGGATAGTCATATGTTGGAAGGTTTTAACCTTTCGAATGAAACAAAATTCGTTAAAGTAATTATTATTTTTATTATTTATATAAAATGTTTATAATTAATTTAATCTAAGTTAATAATATTTTATTTTATAATAGCAAACTTGTGTAGCAATAGCTAAACGATTAATTGCAAAAAATATTTACCCTATGGAGGAACAATTTAAGACTGAAACTAAAGAATATCTCCTAGAAAATAAAGCAGAATTATGAAGAAATAGATGATAGAGATTGGAATACAAATTATGAAGATAAACTCGCAAAACCTGTAAATTTTTTCATAAATTCGATTACATTCACATTGTATTAAATTATTGCATTTTCATTTTTTTAATATTGTTTCTTAAAATATCAATGTATTTCGAACTAATTCGAACTGCTTTAAATTCATTCACATAAATTTATTTTTAGCTCCTATCTCAGCATCGAACTTGCAGAAGTCGAGTTTCTTAAAAAATTAAGAAATCAGTTTTTGCCATTTTTGGGGAGACCCTTTTAGACCCAATTAACACAAACGCTATACCGCAAACTATTATAGCGCGGAAGCAATCTGATAAAACAAAATTATGCTATAAAAAGCTTTTCAAACCCATAAATGAAAATAATGCTGACGAGACCTACTTTACGCGCATACTTGCAAGGACATGGCCAGCTTCTACACCCACCAATATGCAATTGGCATATACAATAACAGTATGCCAAATATTGCTAAACGAACATTATGAAAAGCTCACTATGAGCGATGAAATAACTAAAAATAGACTAAATAAAAACATAGTAAGTAATATATAATTAATTATATTTAAATTATTTAGATATACGTAAAATAATTCTAATATTTGTAAATTTAATTAAATAGGATAAGTTAAGAGAAGGCACTGCTTGTCGCTCCTTGCTACAGACGATGAGGATTCTTTAACAGAAGATGAACAAGTCGAAGTTATTTCATCATCTAGTAAACGGGGTTGAAAACGTAAGAGGGCTCCCACCACATCCCACACTACTAAAAAGTGCAAACAAGCAAGAGTTGAACAAAGCCCTGATTCTCCCCACTATTCACATACATCCAAATCATATCAAGACGATTCGCAACATCTCGCACAAAGCCAGAATAATCTGCATTTTACACCAAGCTACGATAATCCGCCTGTACCTTCCTCATCTTCAAGTCTCTCGGCAACACAATCTCATTCTGAAAATGCTAGTCATCATGAATAAAATAATAATTTTTTTTACTTTTTTTTATTTCTTTATGCATTGTTTTTTTTTATATACGTTTTTATATTTTTTATTTTATTACATATATATATATTGTTTTTTTTATTTCTATTACGTTTTTATATTTTTTTTTATTTTATTTTATATATATCTTATTTTTATTTTATACATTTTTATATTTTTTTAATTTTATATTTATAATATTATTATTTTGATTTTTATTTAATAGGCAATTCTCCCAGTCAACTGGTTCAAAATTTTTTTTTTATATATAAATTTTACTATAAGTGTGAATGCACAGTGTCTCTATCTAAAACTTTTTTTATACTAAGTTAATCACCTTTCTGGCTTAAGAGACTTTTGTAAAGCTCATTAAAACGCATTTAATAGTAGTTAGAGTATCAAAATCGGCTTGGTGAATACCAAAATATCTTTAAAACACCTTTCTTTGACTATATAATTTTTTTGCAAAGAAAGTTACATAGTAAAAAAAAGGTTTTTTAAAGATATCTTAGTATCCACCAAGCCGATTTTAATGCTCTAATCACTATTAGATGTGTTTTAATAAGCTTTACAAAAGTCTCTTAAGCAAAAAAGGTGATTAACTTAGTATAAAAAAAAGTTTTAGATAGAGACACTGTGCATTCGCACTTATCCCTTAAACGGTCTTGCAGGCAAATTTGCCTGCAATTTCTAAATTTAGATGTAAATCGGTTTGTATTTTTTTATAAAAATAGTCCAATCACATTTTGGTATTAGATAAATATTGATCAACATTCTATTAAACATATTTAATCAATTGCAAACTTACCATTGTTTCGAAAAGGGCGAAACTAACCAATTAAAGAATTTCTTTAATTTTGCCCAACGTAAGGTATTTTTGTTAACTTTTGAATTTTTTTTTTT
>QKWP01000385.1:9215-24221 GCA_003550325.1 Gigaspora rosea | reverse complement strand
TCTATAAAAAAAATTTTCACTTCTAATACAAGTCCTAATTTTTACAAGTAAATCACAAAAGTTGCAATAATAAAAGTTGTAATCCTTTTTATAAACTATATTATTCTATTAAATCAGGAAGCTAGAGCTAATATTTATAGAGTCCGCCAAGAAAAAGTAGATAATTTTTTTGGATAAAAAATTTTTTAAAATTTGTCTATTTTTAGCTTATTAGCAACTTAAACTTTTTTTCTTATAATATAAAATTAAATACTACTATAATATAATCCTTATTTTCAATTATTATCAAAAAAAAAATTTAATTAAATATCTTAAGTTTTAAAAAATATAGATCATAAGCATATTTATAGCAATTTTCCAGCCAAATTTGCCTGGATTTGCTTAGAGTTTAAGGGATAATATGTTAAACTTAAGGCATACATGTTGATAAGTAAAATTTTTTCATTTTGAGTGTCTTTAGCAGCAAATTTTTTCCAATCGTTTTCAATCGCTTTCCCCAGAGAGTTTTTTTAAGAACAAAGGTAAAGTGTTTGGTAATTGGTAGAGTTTATTGAGTTTCTACTATGTTTAAATTATAAAGCCAAACAATAGATTTATAAATTGTTAAACTATGAGTGTTATACTAACATAAAATTTTATACATTTATTAAACATGATACGCATTATAAATACTTTAACACAATTTATTTTACCCGAACTTCGATACATATACGTATTATATATCCAACTACCTCTAATATGTAGCATAATAAATACGATAGAGTGATTTAATTACAGTAGTATAGACTATGTAGTAGTAACATGTTAGATGTAACATGTTTTTAGTAACATCTAATAGTCGAAAAATATAATAAAATTACTTTAGTATTAAAAATGCTTTACTTTTATTAATAATAAATTCATTTTTTCGCGTAATTCGCATATCGAAAGAATTTTTAATTGATTTGATTGGTCAATAATCACGTTTGGATCTACATCAATTAGCCAATCACACAAATATTATAACCCATGATTTTCTGCCAAAATATGAGTTTCTGCTATGTTGCAATTATCATAATCGCTATTTATTTCTGTATTTACTCGGGTACTAATCTGTATAACCAGTTATACATAGTTGGCGGTTACATATACTATATATATAAAATAACATTTCACTTTTTTAAAAAAATTCACCTGCCCGGGTTATGAGAAACAATTTTATTTATGTGCACGGCCTAATAATAAATATTATATTATATGGGCCCTCAAAAGTAGAAACCAGACAATTTGACAATTTTTTGAAAATTAACCTGTTTGATTGATCAGGTGTAAAATTTAATGACAAAACTTTTTTACTTAATAATGAAAGTCTGATCACTTAATAAATTTTTGTGATACAACGGTTAAAAGCTTTTGACACTATAATCTAAAAATAGATTTACTACGATTTTGAAGCAATTTACAGGTCTATAGATTTGATAATCCTGTTTAAACAGGTTTGTTAATTATGAATATACTATTTTTAGATTGTTTTGATTGTGTGTAACAAAATAGTTTTTGCTGATTTTCTCAAAACCCGTGATCTACCAAATTGTCTGGTTTCTACTTTTGAGGGCCCATATATATGAATACATACTTGTATAGTAAATACTTATTTTTATTTTTCTATTACATGCTTTACACAGTACAGAATACAATAAGAAAAATGCAAGTTGAATATTGTGTAATAAAAGGATAATTCTATACTATTATTGTTTCATATCATTTTTCGAATATATTCTTTTAATGTATAAAAAGTTAGTTAATATTAAATATTTAGGTGAGCAGATAGAGATTTATTTTTATTTACTTTTATTTATTTATTTAATTTTTTAATTTTTTTACTTTATTATTATTATTATTTTTACTTTTTTTTTAATTGGTAAATAGATACTAGTTCTAAAATGATATATGACATTTTACGATTCACGAATAATACATACCAATTTAGAATCAACATAAATTTAGAAATTATGTAAAAAATTATAATAATATACCTAATACTAAAATCTCTTTGTTTGGCATTTGATGAATATATAATTAGGCTCTCAGTTTAATAATACCATCTTTTTTAGAATTATCTGAGGGCCTACATAAGTTAAATAAAATATACAAAGTACAAACTGATCAATATAAAGTTATATACTTTATTTAATTAATGCATTAGTATATTTAAATCAATGAATTATATAAATATCTTATCAGATATAACCATTATCCTTTTACTTGAATAGTATATAAAACTGGTTATTAGATTTTGTTAAAGGTTACAACCTTTCAGATAAAAAGTTATTTAGATATGAGCACTAACATACTATATGTATTGTATGTTAAAAAATTCAAAAATTAGCATAACTGTCAGAGACCCGTAAAAATTTATTTGTATTATGCCAGATCTTTATTTGCGTTATTGTAAAAATTTGGATTAATTTGTAATTAATAGGCAAATTTGCATTAATTTGCAAAATAATTTTTATTATATCTAAATTTATTATTTGTTATTAAAATACATCATGGTAAGAATTTTTAAAGATTCCTCACTTAAGTTATATCGTTTGTCTTGTAAAATATTATTATATGCTGAAAAGCTACGCTCAGCACTACATGAAGAAATAGGTAGCCAAATATAATCTAATGCGATTGAACTTAAAAGAGGTAATGTTGATGAGATTTTTTTCCAAAAAAAGTCTAAATTATTGTAATCTTCATTAATTAAATTTAAGTTGCAATATAAAGACCATTCTTGAAGTAAAGCAACAGAAGGATTTGTTAATTCAAAAATTTGTTCAGAATATTTAAAAATATCACGATTATTAATTGATAATTGAGGAAAACGGGGATCAAAAATACGTGAAGCTTTAAAAAGAGGACGTGAAGGATGGTTCAAAAAATGATCATCAAATTTTTGTTTTGCAATTTTAAAAGATGTTTGAAAAACCTCATTAAAAACAGAAGGATCTGTATTAAATTTTTGAATAATATCAGTAATAGGTTTTCTATAATTAGTATTTAAAATACTATTACTTAAAAAAAGTTCTAATTGTTCGATTCTTCCTTCAATTAATGGAAATACTGGTTCTGATTCTTTTTGAAAAAAATCAAGATGATTGATAAATTCAGATCCATATGATTTTAAAAAAATAAGATAAATTTCAACTAAACCATTATTATTTGAATTTTCAAATATATTGTTAATTGTTTCGACAGATTCATTTTTTTCATTTTGCTTTTCTTCTAAATAAAAACCACGAATATATTCCAAATAATCAGAAATATAAAAAGCAAATTTTAGCCAGGAATTCCAACGAGTTGCATTTGGTAAAGGCATGAATCGAAGAGTTAAAATTTTATCGTTATTAGATATATTATTATTTTCAGTAAGTCCATGTCGTTTTAAATAAAACATATATCGATTACGTCGGGCTTTAGAATATAAAAAAGACTTTTTAATTGCAGCTAATAATTGCTTAACAATATCGAAACTACTTAATGAAATCCAAGCATTACTAATTATTATAAATATATATTTATTAATAATTTAATTATAACTTTGTGTAATTGAATATATAAAAGTTTAATTACCTTATCAAATTTATAATATGAGCGCCACAAGCATTATGTTTAATTTGGGGCATAATATTTACTAAAATGTCACGAACACATTTCTTCATATAGGCAGCTGAGTCTGATGCTATAAGCTTTGGTGCTGTAAAAGGAATTGCCCACTCAGTTATTAAACGAATAATAAGCTGTCCTATTGTAACATTATTTACTGATTCTACAGGAAAATCTACAGATATTAACTTAGTAACTCCACGATAACTAAATAAAGTATTTATTACACTTCTTGAACATGCATCTGTAGTTTCGTCAATAATAATTGATACACATTTTCCTGCAAATTCTTCTTTAAGTAGTTGATACTGTGTTTGAAAAATTTTTGGTAAATACTGCCGTCGTAAAGTATCAGCTGATGGAATTGCTCCACCTTCAGTGCAATACATTTGTAAAAATCCACGAAATTTATCCAATTTTTCTATAGGTATATCAGCACTAATCCATGCTGTTAATAAATTGTCAATGATATAATTTTTACGCTCATTTGCTTTTATTACACTTTCTAAAGTTTGTTGTCTATCAGTACGTTGTAAATTTTGATATGTTCTTTTTGCTCTTTGATGAACTTCACTATCACGATGAGATTTAATAAAAGTAATATTAATAAAATTAACACTATGGTTGCAAAAGCGACACATAAGAAGATTATTTTCTGAGTAAAAGTCTTCTGGAAAATCTCTTGCTCGAGAAACTGCTGTTATAGTTTTTGTTCGCATTTTTTTAAATTATAACAAGGTAATGTAAAATAAAACAAATTATCACTTGGTAATTATATATATACGTATATATTATATTAATTATAATAAACCGTTTTATTATATCAAATTATTATAGTAAGCACTACTATCGCTATAAATTTTTAATTAGTATATACGATTAAATGCAAGATTTTTAAACTCACGAAATTCAATGACTATACTGATTTAAAAATGACAATAAGCTTTATAAATGAATACAATTTTCTTTATAAAATGTATTATGATTTTACATGTATCCTTTCTTGAATATTTCGCTTTTAGATTAATTAAATTTCTCTTTTTTTTATCATGGGCTTTAATTACTTTTTTTAGTTTAACGCTAAAAAACTGTACTTTTTAATAATTTAATTAAATAACAAATAAGGTTTAGTCTCTACAATATCTGTAAGTATTATTCTAAAGTATTCTTATCGTTATTAAAGCTTATTCGATAATCAATTCTTCGAAATTATTTAAACAAACTACATATTTGTGTAGCCAATTTTGATTGGTAGTAATTGGCCATTAGCCAATCAAAATTTGTATTTATGTTACACCAAATCATGTGAATTATACTTCGTAAAAATTTGCATTAATTTGTTTTATCACTATAAATTTGCATTAATTTGCATTAATTTATATTAAAATTTTTACGGGTCCCTGATAACTGTGTTGCGCAGCTATTTATTGTAATTATAATATTATTATAAAAGATTATTGGTTTAATTAATCAATCAAACTATATAATTGATCATAATAGATCAAAGACTTTTATAATTGATCAAACAATATGATTGATTATGATTAATTATATTAGGTTTGATTCCCATCTCTAAGATAAATCTATATTGATCTCAGGACTTTATAATTGGATTTTGACAATTTGGGCAGTCAAAAGTAGAACCAAGAAAATTGTTTCTAAGTAAATTTTTTCTAGATTTCAAATTAAAATATCTTAACAACTATTAACCAAACTTAATAAAATTTTTTTTATTTTAATTTTATATAGTTATAAAATTAAAATAAAAAAAATTTATTAGATTTGGTTTAATAGTTGTCAAGATATTTTAATTTAAATTTTTAAAAAACTTATTAAAAACAATTTTTTTGATTTTTACTTTTGGCTACCCATTTTATGCTTGTTAGAATTATCTCACTAAGATAGTCATTTTGATGGTAAATCATTAAATCAGAAAATATTAACTATTAAATATTATATATATATTTAATAATAAATTCAAATACAGTTGCTCTTTTAGAACTGATCCTGTCAAAACTGATAACTTGCCAAAATTAGTTAAAAATCAATTTACTATATCTGTTCTATAAGTAATAACTGATAAGCTATTTTCAATATATAATAGCCTTTATATATAAATTTCTGATTTTGTATAGAATCATTTAATATGTATCTAATCAAATTGTATAAAATTGATATAGATAGATTTGTTCACAATGATCATGTGATCAGAATATTGATCTTAGATAAAGTGTTAGAATTATAATGTAGTATAATATATGTATAATTTGGCCTATACCATATATGTATTATGCATTATATAAAGTTAGGAATGCATTATTTCTGAAAAAGACCAGTCCAGGACCAGTTCCGAACCAGGACCAATAAGGACTATAGAACTATTAAAAAACCATTACTGGAACTAGTCCTTGTAAACATAACTGTGATATTTGTATCACCCAATCAAATTTTTTGATCAGGTATAATGTAGATTATATGATGTTTGTTTACATCTGATAGTAAATAATTACATCATTTTTGGTCAATAAAATCTTACTGGTATGCATTAAGATTAATATAGTCATTAAAGGACCATTATGGAACCAAAGGACCAAACTGAACCGGAACCGTAAACACTATGATAACAGTCCTCTTAGGGACCAGACTAGACCAGACTGATGCAACCCTACATAAAGTTGCATAATTTGGGCTATTTCACATAATTATTTGCATAATATTAGCTATAGGACATGTTATACCTGTTGATATATGGAGTCTTTGCAGTAGAAAGGGCCCATACTGCTTTATATATGATTTTGAGAAAATTGAGTTTGTTTTGTTTAGAATGATCCAGGTTAATTAAAAGTTTTGTAATTTTGATTGGTCAGTTATATCAGATAATTCCGTGATGTATGAAATATCTAAGAAATTTTTTAAAATATTACGATTTTTTATTATGCAAATCAATTTCCATTTATAATTGAAAAATATAGCCTGTGTCGAAATTTATCCGAATAGAACAAAAACTCAATTTTTATTTTTGGGTAGTATCAGCCCTTTCTATTGCAAAAACTCCATATGAGTATTAGTTTATAATAAAAATTATAATAAAAATATATGAATTTACTATAAACTTTAAGTCTCATATTATTTTTAACTTATATATTAACTTTTTTCAAATTCTGGAGTTAAGCATATCAAAAATAATAAATTAAGGTTAGGAGCATGCCATTTATTACGTAATTTTTACCATGAATACATGGTCAGAGGTAGTGATCATGTCTATATATTATATTAATCAATTAGAATTGGATAAAATAATCATACCATACATAGGTAGAGGTGGCTACTAAGTAAAAAATATTATGTAATAAATGGCATGCTCCTTACTTAGAACACTTTTTTAAAATTTTGCAAATTTTGTGAATTTTCCTAATAAATTTTTTTAAAAAAATTTTTTTGATTTTAAAACTGCAATTATATATAAAATTTCATGCTAAACAAGTTTACTTAATAGCAAAATTTAGGTTATCTTATAAGGAGCATGCTATTTATTACATAATATTTCTCTACTACATTAGCAAAAATATATATGCATAAACTTGCGCAAGTTTTTACGGTATGTAAAAAAATCATAAATACTACGTAAGTCTTACGATGTGTAAGAAAATCGTAAATTTACATAAAAATTTTATATAAATTTACGATTTTCTTATGCACTGTAAAACTTGCATAGTTTTACATTAAACCTTTTATGTAAGTTTATGATTTTCTTATATATTGTAAAAACTTGTGAAAGTTTACGCTAAATTTTTTACAATTTTTTTATGAACTGTAAGAAATCGTAAATTTACACTAAATTTCTTATATAAATATTCGAACCCTTTCGAAATATTTTAGAACCAGAAAACAAGCTGGATCAATAGATCTGTAATCTGGATCACGCATTGGACTAATTTTTTGAAATAGTTCGAAATAGTTTGATGAAGTTCAAATTCTGTACTACAAGATCAGATTAGATCTTTTGTTATAATTAGATCTTCTATTTTGTTTTTTTTCACTTTTTTGTTTTTCATTTTTGGTTTTCGTTCGTTTTTTTTTGTTTTCGTTGGTTTTTTTTGTTTTTGTTTGTTTTTTTTATTTTTATTTATTTATTTTTATTTAATGTTTTTATTTTATTTTTATTTTGGCACTTTACAAGAAAAACAACCAACTTTTCGAAACCTTGCGCATGCCAACGACAACTTCTAACACTTTTAAGAATGCACCCCCAGCAATTTCTAAATTTTAAAGAACACTTCTTTAAAAAAATGGCACAAGTTTTCGCAAGTGTTGCAAGTTTTTGCAAGTTTTTGCAAATTCTTGCAAGGTTTCATTTCATTTATTTTTTCGTTTCATGGTTTTTGTTTTTGTTTTTTTGGTTTATTTAAAATTTTTTTATTAATTTATTTTATTTCGGACTTTGTGAGAAAAACAAACAACTTTCGAAATATTGCGCATACCAACTATGACTTTTGACACTTTCAAGAACACATACCAGCAATTTCTAAATCTTCAAGAACACTTTTTTAGAGAAATGGTTGCAAGTTTTTGCAAGTTTTTGCAAGTTCTTGCAAAGTTTCATTTTATTTATTTTTTTATTTGGTGCTTTTTGTTTTTGTTTTTTGGTTTATTTTTAAAATTTTTTATTAATTTATTTTATTTCGACACTTTGCGAGAAAAACAACAACTTTTTGAAACCTTGCACATGCCAACTACGACTTTTGACACTTTCAAGAACACAACCCCAGCAATTTCTAAATTTTCAAAAACACTTCTTTAGAGAAATGGGTACAAGTTTTTGCAAGTTCTTGCAAGGTTTCGTTTCATTTATTTTTTTATTTTGTGCTTTTTGTTTTTGTTTTTTTGGTTTATTTTTAAAATTTTTTTATTAATTAATTTATTTTATTTTGATACTTTGCGAGAAAAACAACAACTTTTCGAAACCTTGTGCATGTCAACTACGACTTCCAACACTTTCAAAAACTCACCCCCAGCAATTTTTAAATTTTCAAGAATGCTTCTTTAGAAAAATATGCACAAGTTTTCGCAAGTTTTTGCTAGTTTTTGCAAGTTCTTGCAAGGTTTCACTTTATTTTTTTTGTTTTGTGTTTTTTGTTTTTGTTTTTTTTGGTTTATTTTTAATTTTTTTTTATTAATTTATTTTATTTCGGCTCTTTGCAAGAAAAACAAGAACTTTTCGAAACCTTGCACATAACAACTACTACTTCTGACACTTTCAAAACCGATAGAAAACAAAGAAGCGAAAATAATAGCTAACTGTGGGGTGAGCGAAAATAAGTGTATAGGGCTAGTTTTTTGTATATAGAAATAGAATTAGATGCTATTAAGTGCGAAAGTAGTTTAAAATATTTGTAATAATGTAAAAATAATACGTAATATATAATAAAGTATGTAATATTAATTAAAAATATATATTTAATAAATGTAAAATATAATATATAATAATAATAAATAAATAAATAAAAATTTTATAATAAATTGCGAAACCGTGCGAAATATTGCGAAATTCTGTAAAAAAGCATGATTATGTGAATATGTATATCATCTATTTATTTTTCAAAAAATTTTGAAAATTTGTGAAATTTTGCAAAATATTGTGAAACAATGCGAAAATATCACAAAATATGCGAAAATATTACTTCTGCGATCCTGCAATCCCCAAAGGGCATTTTTTTATTTCGCATTGTATCATAAAATTTTCGAAATATTACAGCAATAATTTACGTAAGATTACGTATATATCTGCTATAGCGTAAACTTACATAATTATTACCCCTACGTAATACTCTGAACTAATCATAAGATTTTCGCAAGTTTACGCTCGCGTAAAAACTTGCGGAGGTTTACACATATTTTTTTTTGCTAATATAATAGCCTATCCTATCCATCCATGGTGTGATCTTAATACTGATTGGCTAAATTATATTAAATATATATAATATATATATACAGTCACCTCTCTCTAATCTGAACCTCTCTAAACCAAACACTATTAAACTCTTTCTAAACCGAACAAAATTTTCTAGAAGATTTGTAAATTTTATTATAAAGTTCAGATAAGCCATATACAGTCAGACCCCTCTAAATGCTACCCTTCTAAATGCAACACCTCTCTAAATGCACGTCCTTTCTTGGGCCCAACTAATATTATATATATAGATTTTTACCTCTCTAAATGCAATACCTCTCTAAATGCACGTGCTAGAGCTGGTCCCGACGACATGCATTTAGGGAGGTCTGACTGTATAACTTTTTGAAAACTGAACTTTTTCAAAATTTTACATAGTAAAAAAAGCAGTCCCAGCAGTTCGGATTAGAGAGAGTTGACTGTATACTACTGTATATATGATATTTTTAATGTTAATAGCGATATGTTGCCATGGCATCTCTATATGATCGGCCAATCATTTTACAGATTGCTAATTATATAAATAATTTTTTTTATTTTTGATTTATTTTTTTTTATATTTTTGATTTATTATTTTTTTTTATTTTTATTAACGTTTAATTTTTTTTTAGCATTGCTAGAACTGTCATTAAAGCTGTTGCTAGAGTTATCGTTGGAGCTGTAGTAAGAGCATAAAGTTAATGGATTTGGGCTATGAAGTCATGGTAGATTTCAGTGGTCATTGGAGTAGGAGCGTGAAGTTGCGTTTTGGCGCTATATGTTGCCGAAAATAAGCTACCTTTTTTTGCTGATTTTTAACAAAAAAACCCGTGGATAGCTTATTTTCGGGTTATTTACTATTAAAGCACAATAAAGAGGTAGCTTATTTTCAAATACAAAACTTTAACAAGTAAAATAAATAAATAAATATGCTGTAGACAATAAATAAATATGCTGTAGACGATAAATAAATATGTTATAAACAATAAATAAACATGCAGAAAAAAATCAGAGTAACTTATAAAGTGATTTTTGGTCAATTGATTATAGTCGCTACATAGTAAAGTCTAATTTTACTAAGAAAATTAAATAAGGTTGCATAAGTAACTTTGTTTAGCAGATCAAAATACACATATACTAAAAATTTCATATAAATCAGTGCTTTTTATTATTTGACTTTAATTTTTACGTTTAACAGTTTTTTTTGTAAAAAAAAAATGTTGAATATAAAAATTAAAAGTCAAATAATAAAAAGTTTTTTGATTTATATGAAATTTTTAGGGTGTGCGTATTTTGATCTGCTGAATCAGGTTACTATATGACTTTAATCGATTAGCTTAGTAAAATTTAGACTTTACTATGTAGCAACATTCATCAATCGTAGGGTAGCTTATTTTCAGAACTAAAAATTTTATTAATTATCTTTTGGTGCGACAAAGAGTAGCTTATTTTTAGGTCAAAGGCATTTTGACGTTTTTGGATCAAAACTGGGGGTAGCTTATTTTAGGAGGTAGCTTATTTTTGGCAATATATGGTAGGTTGTTTTATTCCGGTATCTTTAAAGTTATTGTTAGAGTTGTCATTAGAGTTGTCATTGGAGTTACAGTAGAAGCATGAAATCACATTTAGATCAGTGATTCAGTAGGTTGTTTTTTTGATAGGTACTTCTAGTTGTTTTTTAGTTTTTCAGTAGGTAGGTTCACCGTTTTTATTGGTGTTTTTAGTCATTTCTTGGTAGATTCTTTTTTTGTTCTTGGTCAAATTTTTAGCCCGTTCTTGTTCTTGTTTTTATCTGTTCTTGCTATTTTTTTCTTGTTTTTGTCTGCCGTTTTCATTCTGTTTTCTTGTTGTTTTCTTCCTTTGTTCTTGGTCAAATCTTTGTCCGTTTGTTCGTTCTTGTCCTTGTTTTTTTGCCATTTTTTTTTACCTTTTCATCCCAATTTCTTGTCGTTTTCTTAGATCTAAAAAAAAAAATAATTAATAAAAACAAATTAAAAAAAAAATTAAAAAAAATAAATTAATAAATTATAACCAGATTTATTTTTATATATTAAACCCAGTTTTAACACTTTTTTTTTTATAATAAATTATATTAATAAATTTCTTTAAGTATATATAATCGACCAATCGAATTTGATCACGTGCATCAAGTGCTCTACACAAGCACGTGATACACATGATCGAATTTGATTGGCTAATTACAAGGTCACTATTGCAGCATGTCTCTATAAAATAATATTTATTTTTAAAATTGAATAACTTCTGATCTACTGGTCTGATTTGGATGATTCAACACCAAAATGTTCGCCTAAATGAGACGAATCTAACAAATCTAAAATTACAAAAATCTAATTACAGGATCCTAAGATCACTAAAGTTTTTATAATTTTATAATTGTAAAAAACTTTAGCGATCATAGGACTTTGCGATTAGATTTTTATAATTTTAGATTGTTAGATTTATCTCATTGTAGCAAATATTTTGGTAGTTAAATTATCCAAATCAGACCAGTAGATTAAAAGTTATTCAATTTTAAAATTATCTATACTATGATATATTATATATATATTATATATATTTTTTTGAATCTGATTGGTCAATTGGCTGTTTTGTGCAATGTAATTAGGTTTTTGACCATGTATCTATAGTAAAAATTATATAATAATTGGCACTCACCTAAGAAAAATAGGTTATCTATATACTAAAATTAAAATTTTTAGGGTTTCAATATAAAGCCTTTTTTTTATTAGTACCTACTTCAGGCCTTTAAGCAAAGTTGTTTGGCATATGATTCTACTTGGTACAAAGCAGGACTCTAGAAAATTTTAATATCATTTTAGAAAAATTGTTTTGGTAACAACTAAATATTGTTTTTATTGCAACATCAAGTTTATATTACTTTTGCTAACCAAACTATAACTATTGCATATTATATTAATTAATAATTTATTAAAGGCATGCCATTTATTATATAATTTTTACCATAGATATATGGTCAGAGTAGTGATCACGTCTATATATTAATCAATCAGAATTAGATAAAATAATTACACTATATATGGGTAGAGGTGGCTACTAAATAAAAAATATTACGTAATAAATGGCACGCCTCTTAAAAATAAAATTTTAAAATTAATTCTCAGGTTAGCATTTAATTTATACTATATATATCTTTATATCATAGTTATTAAATTAAATCATATTTATAATTACGCACTCAGAAGACTTACTTTTAATAAACTAATACCAAGATACAAAAATAAAATCTTTATTATTAAGGTTTAACTTAATATTTATGCTTAGTTTTTGAATATCTTAACTATTATTTTATAAATTTTCTGAATTTTTATTTAATATTCATTTTTTTAAAATCATGTTATCTATTATACAATTAAATTTAAATGCACTTGTTCCTGCATGTAAAGTTATACACAAATATACAAATGTAATTGGTAGACAAAAATAGCAAACCAATTAAATTTGTAGATTTTTATTATGTAATCTTGCATGTATAAAAAAAGGATAAAGTTGTTTTATAATACGATATCAAGCAAAAATTAAGATTTATTGTTTTATACTCTTTTTGAAATTTTTTAGAGGCCCTAGTACAAGTAGGGTTCCTCAAATTCAAATCAAATCAAATATTGGATCAATTTGGATTTGATCAAATCAAATTGACTCTGATTTGAATTTGATTTGATTCAAATATTTGAATTTTAATTTGATTTGAATTTGAATTTAAATTTTTAATAGTAATTTTCAAATCAAATCAAATCAAATTTGGCCATATTTGAATTTGATCCAATAAAATATAGTCAAATTTGAATTTGAATTTGATCAAATATTTGAAGATCAAATCAAATCGCGGAACCCTAAGTACAAAGTTAAAATATGTTTTCTTGGACTTTTACTAAATAAAAAAATTAGTTAAAGTTAGAGTAAAATTTTTTTTAAAAAAAATTTTTCTCTAATTTTAATCCTATTTTTTACTTAGGGAAGTGCAGTAAATCACGTAATTTCCTAGAGGGGTCCCCATCTATTATGACCTATATATATAGTCTAAATAGCCAAGAATATTGAAGTAAATATTTTTTTAAAAAGTTTTAATTTTTCTATCAAACGTAAAAATCAAAAGTCAATTAATAAAAAGTTTTCCAATACTTATGAAAATTTTGAAGTAAATGTATTTTGACCTGCTAAATAAGGTTACTTATACAATTTTAATTGATTTGCTTAGTTAAATTTAGACTTTACTATAGTAACGTTTGTCAATTGTGGACGAATATATTTTTTTAAAAAATTTTAACTTTTCCATCGAATGTAAAAATCAAAAATCAATTAATAAAAAATTCTCCAATATTTTATGAAAATTTTGTGGTAAGAGTATTTTGACCTGCTGAATAAGATTACTTATACGATCTTAATCGATTTACTTAGTAAAATTTAGACTTTACTACGTAGCAACTTTTGTTAATTGTGGGGAAAATATATTGTTTTAAAAAATTTTAATTTTTCCGTTGAATGTAAAAATCAAAAGTCAATTAATAAAAAATTCTCTATTACTTATAAAAATTTTATAGTAAGTGTATTTTAATCTGCTAAATAAGGTTACTTATGCGATTTTAATTGATTTGCTTAGTAAAATTTAGACTTTACTATGTAGCAACTTTTGTCAATTGTGAAGTAGCTTATTTTTAGGTCAAAAATGGTTGAGTTTTTTTAAATATTAAAAATTTGATTGGTTAATAGTCCTATCACTAGGGGGGTCAGGACCTATGTAAACCCTAATCACATAATTTATTGCACTTCCCTTAGTAAAGGTCTGAGAAAGCACATTTTAATTTTATACTAAGTAAAATCATATGCTAAACAACTTTGCTTAAAGACCCAAAATAGGTTATCTAATTAAAAAAAAGGTTTTATATTGAAAACCCAAAAATTTTAACTTTAGTACATCATTGGGAAATTAAAAACATTAATAATCTGTAGTGATCTTCAAATTTATCAAATCAGTGCAGAATCTTGTTTAATTACTGATCCGGATAAGATCGGCACTATTTCTATATTAGAAATTGGGGCAAAATTCCTATAATATTAACTATATGCTGAAATCTGAGCAGAGTCAAATGAAAAGTAATTTTTTTATTAAGTTAACGACACATGTCGATTAATTGAAAGTTGTAGAGCTCGACGAGACGCATCTAACGGTGGTTAGATCATCCAAAATCGGCCCAGTGGATGACGAGATATTATTAAGAAACGATTGGCCGACTATGTAAAATCTCTATGTAAAACAAATATTGTTTATATAGAGATTTTACATAGTCGGCCAATCGTTTCTTAATAATATCTCGCCATCCACTGGGCCGATTTGGATGATCTAACCACCGTTAGATGCGTCTCGTCGAGCTCTACAACTTTCAATTAATCGACATGTATCGTTA
>QKWP01000384.1:253184-334608 GCA_003550325.1 Gigaspora rosea | reverse complement strand
CAGGTGGACGTTATTTCGCGCTTATACGGTAAGAACTGAAATTCGACCAAGCCGACTAAGCCGATAGAATTTGTCGGCTTGGTCATAGCCGAAAAATTATGATCGGCCAGGATCACTAAAGAAAAATTGCCATATGAAAAGGATGCATGAAATCAAAATCCGAAATTAACTTCAACCGATTTTTTGTTATTGGACAAAGAATATTAGGTAAAATATCAAAATACCAAATTAACTAAAACATTACTTACCAGTTCAACTCTACATATGCTCGAAGCATATTCATTTCTTCATGTAATTGTCCTGGTATAAGAACTAACCAGGGGAATTTTTCTCTTAATTTTGTAGGATGACGGTAAGGAACACCATCACAGACGACGACAACCCACTTGCGGATTCCATCTTTAATGCCCGATATTTTTTCTATATGTAAAAGAACCTTCTCGACATTTGCAAGAGAATTGGGGTTAATATTAATAGGGTCGGGAACATAAATCTCTGGAATATTAACTCTCGGATCAGTAACTTTTTGTTGAGTAAAACTGATCTTAGAGGCGCACGTATTAATTTGTACTTCATTAATGTTGTAAGGTTTAAAAATAAATGGATCGTTTAATTAATCGACTGTACTACTTTCGGCTTCAACAGTTTTTTCTTTTTGTATTTCAGCTAATCGTGGTAGTGGTGTTTTGCATTCTGGACATACTCTTTTTCGATTCTCAATATTTTGTCGACCACAACCGAGACACATTTTCATATTTGTAGTGTTGGTCGTTGTAGAAGCTACAAAAGAATCAATGATATTAGTAGAGGACGACCTTTCTGCAGATAACAAATTAAGAATTTCTGCAAGGTAGGCATGTAACTCCTTATCGACAATTTCCTGCATTCGAAAGCTGATATCAAAAAGTTCTTCATACTGAGACCTAGAAAGAGATTGACATGCCCAAGGTAGATTGGTATGTTGAATTCTATTTTGTAATGCCATATTGAAAACAACGAAGCTGGTAACAATGTGGTAAACCACCGTATTAGACCCTCGATCGAGATAGTTCTTTTGTCCCTTTTGCTCATTGTCAAATGCAAGGAATAAAAGGCCTTCAGGCAATGTCTCTTCGTGATTTGATAATTCTTCAAGCCATTTTTGAAATCGATAATAACTTCCAGAACTTGTAATATAGTTGTCAATATCTATGGTCATTTTTGATCGTGAAATAGAATATTTAATAGCTGAAGCAGCAAGTTGAATTTCGGATACATATTTCCCATGTCGTGCCCCACATATTGAATCGATTGCGACGGCGGTTTTAAAAAGTTTTTCCTGACTCAAAACATCACCGTCTCGATTATTCCGAACCAGAGTTTCAATAAATTTAACAACAACCTACTCAATATTGTTAAATGTCAAAATAGCTGTAAATATCCCTTTGTAAAAATTTTTAATTAAATGATTTAAATGACTTGACAAAAGTCATCTAAAAAAGAACAAATTCAATACTGACCTGATTGCGTTTATTAAGCCATTCACGTGGGCTATATACCATAAGATTTTCTAAAGAGAACCTATCACTATCTCGAATTAGTTGCTCTAAATCTTCGAATAACGATACACGTTCTGCCTTCGCTATTTCAACAATTGCATCGATACGCTTTTGTTGATTATCAAATCGGGAATTCCACTGTGCAGTAAGTGTATCACTGATTCTAAGTTGTTCCTCATACAAATTACGGGCTGTAATCACATCATCATAAACCTTTTGTAATTGATTTCTCAATTCAACTATTTCGTTTCTTTGATTTTCTAAAAATTGAGATTTCTGCTGATTCTCTATTTGAGCGACCTCTAAAAGTCTCCTAGTTCTGTCAAGTTCAACCGTCAGATCGGTATAACTCATAGCTACATTATGATCGGTATAATTCATGGCTAAGTTATCTTGATCGGTATCAGGTAGGGCCCCTTCTTGATCTAAACTTGCAAGATTATAATAATCGTTAGCAACAATTTGATTGTAATGCCTTTGACAAATAATATAAGTAGCTAAAGAAGAATGACGATCAGCAAGTTCTGGCATATAGGGTTGAAGAAGAACAAGTCGTCTAGCCACCGCCGGAGCATCAGCATTTCGTATTCTTCGTGGGTCTTGATCACAAGGTTTCAAGCCAAATGTATCGTACGTTTCAACTAAATTTGCGAAAATACATTGAGGAGTTTCTTCTGATTGCTCTTGCGAAGTTGACACTACAAAAAATATAAATTCAATTAGCTAAATTACATTTTTACAGTTCAGTTCGTGTAAGACAGATCTTTGAATTTTGAGTCTCATTTACTTTTTTGAGGAATGCAAATTAGAGTGGATTATTGTGGATTATTTAAACTAGTTGTTTTCTACTATCTACTTGTGTATCGATTCGTGGTTTCTATAACGACTAAAGGGTATAAAAATTTTCCGAAAAGTGCTGCCAAAGGAGCCAATCAGATCACACAGATCATTCTAGAACCTGATTTCCTAATCTAGAACCCGATTTCTTAATTCGGTATATTCCCTAACTGAATTATAAAAACTTCTTTTTTTTAATTTAGTTTATGCAAAAATTCGTTACAAAAGCTGTATACAAAATGTTTATTGCGCCAAACCACGGCTCAGCCAAGGCAGTGGCACATTAATTTATGCTGTAGTTGGACAGACTGAGCCAGTTTAGCTGGCTAGCAGCACTAATTGCAGCGTGTAATTGGTTTTGAAATCAACTGTCCTAATTCCTACTATAATTTGCCTTAAAAATTTTGTGCAGCATTGGAATTAACTGTTGTAGTTCCTGTCTAATTTAATATAAAATTTTTACTGTAAAAAAATTATATGCATACATCAGAATTTGGTTTATTCATAAATTTTACTAAAATTTTAATTTTGTTACAATACCGTATGTGGTTAAGGTTGATTTGGTACTATTATGATTAAACAATTGCTAATGAGTTTGTATTGTGATGACATTCTTGATCATAACTGGCTTATCGATATTTTAGTCTTAACATTTTGATCACATAAAAAGCGTTAAACTTGATCATATATTGCTGCATTAGTTTTAGCACACTGATCACATTTTGGATATAACCATGATTTAATTGGTTGGTAGATTGACATAAAACTATGAACTACAAGAATCGCCAAGAAAATTATTATTAAAAAAATTATGAAAAACAGAAAAATCTAGAAATCGGCATCTGAATCTTTAGTTTTTTTATCTATTGCGGACTTGCACTTGTAAACTTTAAGTTTATTTAATCAAGATTATGCAAAATGCTTCAAATTTGTGAAACTTTGACTTTTTTACAAAATAAAATGCGATCTACATACCTTCACTGCCATAGCATCCAATCAATTAATTAATTAATTAATTATATATCAGATAATTAAGTAATCAGGTTTTAAATTATCTGAACATATGGGCCGATTTATGGAATTGCCAATAACTTATGATATACTAATCTATTTTTGAATAATTTTATCACCAAAATGTTGGTCTCGATGAGACTGTTCTAATGAATCCAAAATCATCAAAATCCAATCACAGGATCCCAAGATAATTAAGTTTTGTATAATTTACTATTAACTTTTACTATGTAGACAATCAACGTATGGATTGGTTTTACTATGTAGACAATCAACGTATGGATTGGTTTTCATATATGAAAACCAATCCATACGTTGATTGTCTACATAGTAAAAGTTAATAGTAAAATTATACAAAATCTTAATTATCTTGGGATTCTGTGATTGGATTTTGATGATTTTGGATTCATTAGAACCGTCTCATTGAGACCAACATTTTGGTAATAAAATTATTCAAAAATAGATTAGTATATCAAAAGTTATTGGCAATTCCATAAATCAGCCCATATGATTTTCCTCAATCGTCATTTGTAGCTCCTTCTTGATATAGTTAGTGCAATTCCGAGAGACAATAACAAAAGTGATCATTATGCACTTTAATCGAGACAAAAACCTGTTAAAGTGATGTTTGTTAAACGTTTCTCATACAATAGAGAAATATAGTACTATTTGATTGATAAAGTGATGTTTAAATGCAGAAATTCAGGTGTTTACTGCATTTAATACATTGTTCAATTAGTTATGTGACGTACGCATTTCAAATGCCTTATGCGATACTAGAAGAAAAGCCTCATTTAATGCAAAATATAGAAACATCAAGATAATATTTATTGGTCCCGATATAGGCAGAATCCTGATGAGGATCATTCAATCAGATAAAAAAGCGCTATACTACTTAACTTGCCTGTAATCATACTCCATTCCTAGTATATACACAGATATAGACCCGATATAGGCAGAATCCTGATGGTCATGAGGATGGATCATCATTCAATCAGATGAAACAGTGCTATACCAATTATAGAATTAACTTGCCTGTAAACGTACTTCGTACTCTGTTCCCGGTATATGCATGTACACAGATATAGAAAGATCCGAAGTCACGAGATTGACCAACCAATTAATGCTCAGATTTTGCTGTCTCCATTTAACTCTTCAGTAAACCATACTCTTCATACTTTGTACTACGTTCCTGGTATGTAATATTCCTGAAGATCTAAGTTCATGAGCATTGCCAATTGTATTATTACTAATAAAATTGTCTTCTTCTTCTTCACTACTTGTTTGATCATATTTATCTAATGGATCTTGGTTGTAACCAGTATAATGTTTGGATCAATATTTACAGCTGTTATTGTTAGCATCAATTCTTCTGGTATATCTCCTTCAGAAAAACTATTTAATGTAACATTATCAAATTCAAATTCTTTAAATAAAATATTATGTTTAAAAAGCCATTGAAGGGCTATAGCTATTTTACTTTTTCTAACTTGAAATATTTTTTTAAGTTGATTATCTGTGGGTTTAATTTGGCCAACAAATACAACTTTGAGATGTTTACATAATTTGAATAAAGGTAAAGGCAATACTTTTGATAATGATCCTAGATTTTGAGGTAATATTATAACATGTCCTTTAAGTTTATGATGAGTATGTTTTTTTTTTGATAATTGTATTAGATTTATACAGGGATATCCTAGTGAGATCAAAAGTTGTTCTGGAACTGTTAAGTCCTTAAGACAAGATAGTGTAGGTCCAATCCACAAATTATTAGCTAAGGATAATGGTGGAGTTTTACCTTTTTGCAAAAAATTATAACAAGATATTCAAATTCGTAAGTTGAAAAGATTATCTTGAGAATATACAAAACCATTATGATCAAGAAGAATTTTCAAGCCACTAGAGCAATAATTGGATGACCATATTGAAAATCAATTTCTAAAAATGGTACAGTAAGTTGTACCGGTGCTTTAATTAGAGAAATATCTATATCTTTTACAGGAACTTCTTTGAATTTTTTGAGAATATACATTCTTGAGCAGATAGCACAAGGCAATTCACATAAATTATTTAATTTAATCTTTTCACGAAATTCAGCTAAAGCATTTTTTGAAAATTCTGCATCAATTACTTGTAGCCAATTAGCATGTTCTCTTATTGATTTATTAAAATTCTCATCCATCTCTAAGACACATAGAGGCACTTTAGCATTCTCAGCTTGACGATCTTTGGCAAGACATTTAGATGTTCATTTCTGTTTTATTCATTCACGATCTTTTCTTTTTCTAGCTTCACCTCTAGTTTCAATATTTATAATTGTTATTCTGTAAAAGTCAAGAATCAATAAAAATAATACAAGGTAAGTATGCAGATAAGAGAAAGTTTGGTATAAATTGAGTCCATTGGTCATTACAGGGTCATGAATTATTTAAAATCATATTAAATTGGAAACAGGTATTGCAGATAAGGGTATTGTAGTAGATTTGCAATAACTCACCACTCATCACTTCAAACTAAACGATTTTATACTATTCGAATCGTCTCATTTACACGATTCGAATATACAAAAATCGGTCGATATTGGTCACCAGTTCAGCATTCAAATGTTATAAATAAATTTTTTTCAAAAAACTAATATGTTATGACCCAGCGATCAAAATCAACCGATTTGTGTAGCATTCGAATTGTCCCGAGGAGATGATTTAAACGGTACAAAAATAGTTTGGTTCAGACTAATAGGACACGAGATACCACAAATCTGCCACAATACCTTATACCTATAGTTACCTTATATATATATATCGTAATCATTTATAAAGATATTTGATTAGCGAGATAATTTATTTTAATAAGAAAATACAAATGTGACTGATTATAGCAACACTGCAGGTTGGAACTTATAACGAAACACACTAACAGATAAAGATAAAAAAATATTCGAATAGTGTAAGTTTTACAGTTAAGAGATAAGTTTAATCTTTTAGTTTATTTTTTCAAATTTATAAGTAGACCCAGGGAATCTCTCTTTATTGGCTTAAAAGCCTGCGCTAATCAGATTTGTACTACTTATTGAGTTTAATTATCACCAAAACGTATCTACTTATGATTCGCGAATTAATATAAATTGACATATAATTAATAATGTCTATTATTACTGTAGTAATATGGAGTCCTTGCAGTAGAAAGGGCGAAAACTGCCCCAAAAATGAAAATTGAGTTTTAATTGGATTTGGGTAAATTTGATGTGGTTAACATTTCTCAATTATAAATTAATTTCGATTTGCATAATAAACAGTCAAGATAATATAAAGAAAAAGTTGCACGAAGCTGTGCACATCATGAGATTACCAGTAATCATCTGTTACCTTCAACCAATCAAAACTGTGAAATTTTGATTGACCTGGATCAGTCCAAAAATCAAAACAAGTGATTAAACTCAATTATCTCAAAAAGAGATATATTTGAGTTTCCGCCCATTCTACCGCAAACACTCCATATAAGTAAGTTTTGTTAACAATTATCACAGAATAATCATGTGAGATACATCAAATATAACAGGAATGAAGCGATATATATCACGAAAGTTATAGTTTATAGTGTTAGGAGCGGACTTGGATCCCACGATGGCTGAATTTTCTGCGAGACCGAAAGAGCCACCAGCAGAACTGTGATCATGTAGATCTCAGCTACATGACACACGTGATCCATATAGCTGCGCCATTTAAAAAAAAAACTTTCCCGCACCTGGTACTGTGCTTAGTTCCCATGGTTTCCCCCGTCCAAGCCCCACACCTCAAAAGCCTCGATCTGGATGAAGTTTTAACCGTTAATCATGAAGAAATCAGAAGATCAAAGAAGAAACAGATCAAGACCTAGAATAATTTAAAGATAATAAGGCATCAAGAGAATAATCAGTCCTTTGTTTAAAGACCTGGTCCCGTCATAGAGGTATGCCGAAAATAGGAAAAATCATTTAAATCGTGATTTTAAAATTGATTTCCTGCAAAGCCAAATCGGATATAGCGTGAGGCCATGTCTTAATTTTCACGATAAAAATTAAATGCAGTAAAATCAAATGCATACGCTCAAATAGAAATTAGCCCGAATAAGTAGTTGATTGAAAAGGGTGGAAGAAAATGATGTGATGATCTTCTTGTCTTCTTTTATTTCGAATTTTGACTTTTTGGTTTCTTCGAAAATTTTATAAATAGATTCGAAAATTTGTATTAGAAAAGGTGTGCGCCCTTCATTGTAAAAAGTCCTAAAAAATAATAAAGACCAACCTTTTGTATCGTATAAAAATTTTAAGCATTTTTCCTTCTTTCTGTGTGACTCCCCCTCCCGTATCAAGCCTGATAAGCCTTTTCTTGCCAAATTAATCTGCCTCTATCTATCAGACTTGTTACGAGATTCTGTGTGTCTGAGTTTTTTCTTTCTTTAGGTTTTTTTTTTGTGTGTGTGATTGGTTGTTCGTTTCTATCACACACCCAGCGCCTTCGACAATAGGCATTTTTAGCAACATATGTACGTACATCTGCAACATATCATAATTGATTGGACAATGTATTGAACACAGTGAAATGTGAAATTATGCACCAAACATCACAATACACATCATATAATACTATATTTAATATTGTACGAGAATTGTTTAACCAAATATCGCTATAACAGGTTTTATTTTTCAATTATCATCTTTTAGAATTGTATTACTACTAAATAATTAGCAAATCTCAGTAATCATAATAAAACAGTGTTATAGAATGGGTTTCTTAAATAGAAACTTTAGACGCAGAGTAAAACGGAGTTTTACAGTTTTACAGTTTTACAGTTTTATAGTTTTACAGTTTTACAGTTTTACAGTTTTACAGTTTTACAGTTTTACAGTTTTATAGTTTTACAGTTTTTTACAGTTTTACAGTTTTACAGTTTTACAGTTTTACAGTTGTTTTACAGTTTTACAGTTTTACAGTTTTTACAGTTTTATTATTATCTTTATATTATTATTGTATTATTATATTATTTTATTACTCTCTTGAAAGATATATAAACCCTAGCTTTTACCCTTCTTTAACTTTAGGATTTGTTCCCTGCAATTCTTTAGTTATAGGAATTCTTTAGGCACAGAAACCTTTAGATAGTCTTGTAGCAAAGTCTTGTAATGTACTTAAATAAAAAATATCTTTGCCCAACTAAATACAATCATGTTCTTTGAGTAAAATATATCGAACTGCCACAGTGAGGAAACATTCCACTTCCACACCGCTTCATATCTTCTCTGACCCTACAAGATCCCTGTCGCCGTGTGCTATGTTGCTAGTGGTATATTAAGAAGGCTATACCGCTTGTAACAACAGGATGAAACCTCATAGGCAGAAGTTCGTCTAATTGGCTAATAAATTCAATTTAATTTTATATTATTTATACAGTTTAGAGTACTTTTTAAAAAAAAAACGAAAATCAACCATAGTAAGGTAAAAAAAAAAAAAACCATATAGAAGGTTTCATTAGAGTTGTAGGACTCCATAGTCAAAAATAAGATCTAATTTTCGTTCGTTTAAAAAAATTAGCTTAGTAACAAGCGGATTTTATCGGGTTTGAGAAGTTATTACTATACTAACTTTTTTAAACGGATGAGAATTAGATCTTATTTTTGGCTACAAAGTCCTATAGCTTTAATGAAGCTTTCTATATTGCTTTTTTTTTTATTTCACCATGATTAGTTTTCGTTTTTTTAAAAAGTATTCTAAACTGTATAAATAATGTAAAATTAAATTAAATTTATTAGCCAATCAAACAAACTTCTGCCTATGAGGTGAAACCTGAGTTGCGAGGCAGTAAATCCGCTTTGTAGATCAGTCTGAAATCTGCGAATTTCACTCTGATGCGGTGATCATAGCATAATTATCGAAATTATAATAAACTTTTGGTAATAAAGATGCAGTTTCAGCTAGCACATCGCTTCAATATAATCTTTATGCTACCTGAAAATTTTACATTTTCATTAACATTTCAAAATTATACTTTCCGCATAAATGCAAAAAACCCAAGGTGTATTTTCAATTTCGATTGAATTAAGCAAACAGCATCATATAATTTATCATTCATTACTGGTTTAGTGCAGCTACTTATTATTTAACTTATTAAAACGTACACTATACCAATTTTCATAATCTAGATATGGATATCCAATTTTGGTTTACTGTTATAAGAAATCGAATAAACAGTAATTTGTATTTAAAGATTAAAAGAAAAGAAAAACACTAACAAAGATTTATAAAACGAAGCAGGTTACATGAAAAAAGGTATATAAAATGATATACAAAATACAATGATAATGGAATTTAATAATTAATAGTGATTTACTTTTTAACTTTCTTACCCTTTTCTTTTTGGGTTTTAGTAATATCACCCTTTCTCTTTTTAGATTGCAGTTTTTCATTTTCCTCAAATTCGCTATGTAAGTCTTCCTCATTATCTGGCTCTACGATTTTTTCATCATCATCAAATTGTTTCTCATTATTTTGGTCATCTAAACTTACAAAATCAAGTGGGTGGGTTATTGCTTTCTGATGCATACGAAATACTACCCTTTACATCAATGTTAGACGTCTTAAAGAATTTAGCAGATTCTTTGAATGTCCGGGGATCAGTGGAATTGAGATCATCATCAATAAGATCAATAATTGACGGTGCATTCGGTGTTGCCAGAGAGGAGCTTTCAGACAGGTTAATATTAATAGTCGAAGTTTTCAAAGAGTCAATGTCTGTGGCTTCAATTATCATTTTGCCAGACTTCGAGAACCTAATTAAACCTGATACAAAGTAGTTGGCTCGTGGTTTAATATTTGAACCTAAATGACCCAAATACTTAAACTTTGGTGAGTTGTGAGGATAAACAATAGTAATGTCCATTTTGATATCAGGTTTAGAAGTAACTGAATTAGATTCTACAGCTTCTGCGCCGAAGTGAATAAATTCTTCGATTCTTTTCGGGTCGCGATTAATAGTTACCGAGTATACACAATGCGGAACACATTCAGAAAGATCGGTCGCGTCAAATTCTCTGTTGGGATTTTTATCATCAACAACGCTCGTATATGCGATAGCAAAATGCGGTTCGGAGCTTTCAACAATGTATTTACCGGAGATAAATACAATATCACCATTATTGAATGTATTAACTGGCTGGTCCATAGGAAAAAAATATTTAAACTTAATCGATTGAAATAAATTTTTCGAAAGTTTGTATTTTGCAACACCGTAAGAGCATAAACGATTACTCTTTACAAAAACCATTACAATGAGTAAAGCAACATGAGAAACCATTTTTTTTGTTTTTTAACCTTATAACAGTAAAATTTATGATACGAATAGATGAAAGCTTTATATATTCGAGATCTCTATAAACATATATTGATAATAAAAATTTTAATAGTCATAGCTATATCAACTCCTCATATATTTTATTAATTAAATATTCGATTTGATTAAAGGAAATTATAGGTTTCCTTATCAAGATCATGATGAGAAATTCGGTCAACAATACATCTCTATCAACGGGAATATTGCTAGATCAAATTAACAAAAGAAGTTCTTAATGATATTAATTAATCGGGATATTTGATTCTGTAGCGTATGTACATAAGATAAGTTTTTGTCTTTTTATGTAATCGATTAGATACTCTCGCAGATTCTGATCAGCTAAATCATTTTCTGGATCGTGATTAGATGGTTGATTACTCGACTTAGTTTGATTTAATTTTTTCATAAAACAAACGGTAAAATGAATTAACATATATAGATTAATTATAACGCAAGTAAAAAAAATAAAGATTTATAGTACGAGTCACATGCAGATCAAATATTATTCAGAAAGTAGTAAAAAATATAATAAATCACAAAATAATTTTCGAGAATAGTTAAAAAAAAAAGCAAGTAAACAAACCTGCTCAATAGCGGGGGATCATGCATAAACAGATATAAATCTATCTAAAATCCATAAAGTAAACAAATTCGGAAAATCATACTTACCAAAAGTAGCAAAACATAACAGGTATAGACGCTCGTAGAAGACGAGCACAGCCACAATTATATCATAATGAATTACACAAAAAACGTTTTCATATGGCATTAAACAAACGCAAAACCTACCCAGTATACGTGTTTATCCAATGATCAATTTGAATACGCCATCTTTTAGTTTGATATTAATTTTTTCATAAAACAAACGGTAAAATGAATAACATATATAGATTAATTATAACGCAAGTAAAAAAAATAAAGATTTATAGTACGAGTCACATGCAGATCAAATATTATTCAGAAAGTAGTAAAAAATATAAGAAATCACAAGCAGAATAATTTTCGAAAATAATTAAAAAAAAAGCAAGTAAACAAACCTGCTCAATAGCGGGGGATCATGCATAAACAGATCTAAATCTATCTAAAATCCATAAAGTAAACAAATTCGGAAAATCATACTATACCCATTTTTATCCTCGAATTAATTACCAAAAGTAGCAAGACACAACAGGTATAGACGCTCGTGGCAGAATCTAGAAGACGAGCACAGTCACAAGTATATTATAATGAATTACACAAAAAACGTTTTCACATGGCATTAAACAAACGCAAAACCTACCCAGCATACGTGTTTATCCAATGATCAATTTGAATACGCCATCCAATAACATTCAAGATTTTGCAGACAAAAGTTTGCCTGTTAACCATACGCTTCGTACTTCGTACTACGTTCCTGGTATACACTTACGTTCTTGGTATTGTTGAATGATCTTCGATCCCGTGATGTCACGAGACATCGTTAAGAATCTTAACTGATATAGTGACACGTGACCCCGAATCAAGCAGTAGAATCGAACTACAGATCAAGAAGGCATATTAATATTAGAAGTAACCGACCATTGGATTAACAACACCCCCTGCAAGTAAAGAAGACTTATCTAACATTGGCATTGACTTGTACGTATTAGGTGCCATTTAGTTTGCGCTATATTAGCCGACATCTTTTCAATTTCACAAAGTCGCTTGAATGATTCACTCTAGGTGTAAATATAGTAAGGCCGGACCAAGTTGATGTTCTCGCATTTAGATCATATTATGATTTGACTCTGGTGTTCAGATAATTCCACTTGCTGATTATATAAATTCATAATGTTTGCATATACGCTTGAAAACTTTAAGAAACTCAGACAGTAAATTTGAAAGATGTTCTTTGATTATTCTCAATAGGAACCCTAAGTTCATATGAATTATTGTAAATTCTTGTAAATTCTGCAGAAAATTACAAATTTGTACAAAATATTACCAATTCTCAAAATTATCAATCCTAAATTTTCTTCAATTTCCATAATTTGTTTTTCCAGTCTTCAGACATCTTTTAATACCAAGTAATATAATTAAAATTTCTTTATTTTCTCGCAAAACTCCAAAAACATTTTCGCATGCGATCCTGAAGACACACTCTACTCCAGTAACACCAAGAACTTATCTCGGAGACTCGAAGTTTTTTCCATTTTTCAAAGCATAAGTTATAATCAATATGAATAACTTCCCGCACTCAAAGTCTATCATAATATTGGTTAAATAACAATCTTCCAACCAATTATATAGCCGATAACAGACATAACTGCAAGCGAATGTGACATAGAAGTGATTTTAATCCACCACACTTTTGGACATGACATGATGCCTAAATATCCTTCTCCAGTATATCTGAAGGTGTTTCAGATACTCAAGAAATACTGAATTGAGAACAGAGAGAGGCTAGTTACGTCTCTAAATAGATGCAGGCCGACCTCTTTTTTTTCAGTGTTGTTTTATAAAACCTTGGCAAAATGTTCTCAATGTTGCCATTTATTGTTAAGTCAAATATTTGAGTGGCATTTTTTTTTTTACCAATTGGATCATTTCTGAATGGCTTATTAAAGGAAATTACTGCATAATTACGTGCGCACAACTCCGAGCATGCGTCTGTTTATCTCGTTTGAGCAAATCGCTAGTAATCTGTAATAGTTGCATAATTCATTCATCAAGATGAAGATCTTCATGGTCCTTGAAAAGATAACCATACTACCGCTCATCTGACCAATTTTTTGGGCTTAATTTTTGTAATTAACATAATAAAATTTTCATCAAACGACTGTGAATTGTCACCGTATCTGTATGATATGGTACGCCAGGCATAGTAATTGCAGGAGATTGATTGTTCCCAGAAATGGACTAACATTAATAAACTTTAACGAACGATTTGACATTAATTCCTTCGAAATCTTTGTGGACCTGAAAAAAATTTTACAAATTTCCAGATAAGCAAATCTAAGTAATTCCAAAATCTTTATAATAATTTACGTACATTGCGCAAAAGATCCCAGCCTGATTTATAGTATTCCCACGAAAATAGAGTACGTAGAATTTCCAGAGCTTCATGAATACGATTACCGAAAATCTGACAGAATAATTTCTCATATTGTACAATCGACGATAGACAAAATTATTGGTTTCATAATATCATCATTTCTTTCAGAATTTTGTTTCGTTGTTCGGATGAAAGGTTGAGATTATCGTTTATTCTCTCGAACTCGCGTCAAATTTGCGAAATCGTCAAATTTGTGAAATCGTCTGCTGAAGTCAAGTTGTAAGCCACTTATTTTATTAAGCCAAAGTTCTTCCTATAAAATTGTAATGCGTTGTAACTCTTCAATCACACGTCAAATTTCTACAATCAATATTCCGTTGGAATTATCAAGACTATCAGCAGTTCTTTTGAATGGTTGCTTACTTAAGCCATTAGCAGTTAGTAGCACTAGATTTGAGGCAACAAAACAACGTGATTTATTGAACGAATTCTAAAAGGATATTAAGAGAGAGAACGATACGTATTAAAGAAAAAGAATTTCTTGACCAAATCTACATCACAAATACTTAAATACCCAAAACAATCACAATACTTCATTTGTACATAATTAATATAAGATCTACATAAATAGCGTCGCACGACGATCTCACGTGCTTAGGCACAGGGGAAAATTTACATCGGAAAACGACGAACTACAAAAGAAATTTGTGAATTTTTACGGAATGGTAGAATAAAAAACATTTATTCTAATTATCCGAATCGGATAAAAAAAAAAACAAATTTGCAGGTAGATATCGGATAGCATTATAATTAAAGCAACACAATTCGTTGTTTTTTTACTGACGAGAATGATTACTTATTTTTAATTTTGCAATCGCGAATAAATGGCATTGAAAAATATTGCGATGCAGTTTGATATTAATCCTCCAAGTTATTTTGTCCAGCATTAATGCCTTCGAGGATAATGTCTAGTAATGGGGTCATTAGACTCTCCAAATACTTACATGTGGCCAATTCACCGGATGCAAGATAATAGGCACCAAAATATGCCTCAAATGCATCCGCATGGTATTTTTTTACCGTGGTAAGTTTCGTATCGTTCATTTGGTCCAGACCAAGCGTGATAGAATATGCCGCCAAAATTTTGTTGGTGACAATATTTTGCACGCCTTTGAAGATATCTTTTGCCTCATATTTTTTAAGATATCGCGGTCCGCTGATTTTTAGGAGACAGGACGTAAGCACTCTGTCTCCTAAATACTCTAATATCTCCCATATTTTATTATTTGAACAATATCCCACTGCTATTCTTGAAAAGGATTGTTTGGAGATAATGGGAAGCGCCGGTAAGTCTTCTCTCTTGTTCTTGATTACTTAAATATTAATGAATTAATAAATTACATTTTAATTACCGAATTACTCAAAAATATGAATTAAATTTCGAATAAAACTAAACAATTAGTTATGGTTTAAACTTTCCATGGCATTAATAATACTCTGTAATTTTGACTTTGTCCGAGATGATAATAGAATTATTCCCTTTCATATATTTTTATAATTACCATTTTTAAGCAGTTTTTTGGGGTCCACTGCATGATTGGACTGAGATGATGAGCTTCTCTCAGATACTATTAATGGTTTAAATGATGAGATAACTTAGCTAACTTCGATAACACGTGCAACTCTATAAAAATTTTTTAGTTACCTAGTCTCTTTTTTGATTTTTTTCGGGCTTCATTCGGCTGTGGTGGATTTTTTCTTTTCTTACTTTGTGTTTGATTTATTGATGACGTTTCGCTATGCCTAGATGATGAACCAACTTCAACATCAGGATTAGGCGATGCAGGTAATGCTTCAACCGACGCAGCATGAGAGGCTTCAGAAGAACTTTGGTACTCACAAAAATGGTCAGCCAAACCATCAATTGCTTTCTCGAAAGATTGCAAATGATTGATAGGTATATCTACGTGATCATTTTTAAGATTATTAAATTTTTTTAACGAATCTTTAAATGCTTTCTCAAAGTTCCTGAAAGCGCGCTCTCGAATTTTAAGATACATTTCACTGTTAATTTCGGACATTTTGATTGTTAATATTTTAATGCGTGGTTATGTTGAAATTATAATTAATAGGAAGATTAAAAAACGCGTAAAAGTTCTGGTATCGATTAACAATCAACTTGTGAACTTGTAAATCAGAAAAAATGTAATATCACACTACGCGATATGTTTTATCGATTTGATTGGTTAGTTTCGGTGATTATCGTTACATGAATTTGTCGAATAGAAAATTAAAATCATGTCCAAAAATTACATATCTCAACATTTCGAAGATGAGATTTCCGCACAACTCATAACATTGCAATCCTGATTTAAGATATAATATTATATCACAAAGCCATATATTAAATTTATACGCGCATATTTAATCAAAATTTAATGAATTAATCATTTTGCATTGCCCGCTTAAGAGATAACCACGTCTTCTTGAGCACATTGAACTGTTCTTCTGACAGAAGCATAAAGTTAACCGACATTAACTGAATGACAGTCGATTATGTCCATTCGGAGATATGGCTTTTAGAAAAATCGCATAGTAATCGTTTTAAGGAAACTTCTAATCACTCAACACTGATTATGATTATAAAGAAATGGTATAGCACGATTTGTACTATTCCCATAAAGAAATTTAATAATGCGTAATTAATTCTTCAGAAGAGTATCCTTCGAAAGATAGTATAAAAATAATCGACATCTTAAAATTAGTGGCCATCCTTGATCTGCAAATATCTCTCACTTTTATAATTATTGAAAAATTGGTTACTGTGAAAACCTTTGAGGTCGTTAGTGCAAGGTACATACTTACTTTTTCCCCACTGACACACCTCTTGGATGAATAAACTAAACATGATGTTAATTATGTTAAGATACGACTTATCATTTAATTGATTGAGATTTCAATATTAAGGAGTTTCAGAATTAAAATGAGAAAATATAATTTCGACAGAAGTAAATAACATATTCATTTTCAAATGAGTGATGTATCAACCCTATTTATTTTTTGATAAATTTGAAATGAAAACGTTTGTCGTTAAAACTATATTTATTTCGTTAAATAGAGTCTCTAAACACTCCCATTTCATTTTTCGGTTTCGAAATTTTGATAAGTAAATAAAATTTATTGAATTCTTACTTATTTCCGAAATACGTACGTCGGAATGGAATTTATGTGGATTCCAAATCAAATTAAGATAAATCTAAATAACAGATAAACTTAAGTTGAAATGAAATTTAAATCCATTTAAAACGTTGAAGAATTTTGCAATAACTTCAAGTTGATCTAATTAATCCACTTGTCGTATATTCAATTTTGAAATTAAAAGCGTTTGAGTTCAATTTATAGAATAACAATGTATTACAAAGTTACATATATATTATTACAAATGTGATTGTTGAAATAGCAGCTACTTTCCACAACTCAACGTGTTTTTTTCACATTTGCATGATTTTTTCACATTTACTCCTATAGCTATATCTTATATTGCATATTTGTGACATCGATTGCGTTTGTGAAGCTTCTAGACTTTTAAAGGAATATTATCCAATTCAAGGAATTGTTTAAATCCTAAAGGAAGTATTTCAGCTGCATTATATACGATTTCAAGAAAACCTGACTTGTATCCGATTCGATTCGGTACATATTGTTTTTTATACCTTGCATATAAGTACCATACGATCACAGTGTATTCAATCATGTTGAGATCACTAATTTGATATTCAGTTGTGAATTTTATATTCATTTTATTAAGTTGTGCTTTCATATTATCACAATACCTTTTAAGAGAGTCTATAGCAACATTTCTATAAATTTCGTGCATAGTTTTTTACTACTAGGAAATCAGAATCTGATAAATGTCCGAAGCTAGATTAATTTGAACGAAAGGTTCAGTAAGTAATTTGAGCGAAGGTTCAGTAAGTTATATAAAAATAATTTGAGAAAAAGTTAGCAAAGTTCAGTAAGTAACTTTTGAGTGAAAGTTCAGTATGTAATTTGAGCGAATGTTTTATTACAGTCAAACCTCTATATAATCACACTCTCGGGATACAAAAAGCGGTGATTATATAGAGATGTGACTAATATAGAGGAATTCTATATAATCACTATTATAATAAAATTGCATAGAAAAAAAAATTGTGATTATATAGAAGTTTTAATAAATAAAAATTTTTATTTTTTTAATAATCTATTATCTTTTCTACATATAAAAGTTAAAATTATACTAAGCAAATCGAAAAAAATGCTATAAGTAACATTGTTCCGGAGACAAAATTACATATATCCTGAAATTTTCAAATAATTTGAATAACATTTTATTATTACACTTTTACAATTTACGTTTAGGCGAAAAAAATTAAAAAAATTAAAATTTTTTAACTTAATCGTAAATTATAAAAGTGTATTAATAAAATTTTAACCAAATTATCTCAAAATTTCAGTGTATATGTAATTTTGTATCCTGAACAACTTTACTTAGATCATTTTTATCGATTTACTTTAGATAATTTAACTTTAATATGTAGCTACGATATACGATTATTTTAAAAAAAATTTAAAAAAATTTTTTTAAAATAATCGTATATCGTAGCTACATATAAAGTTAAAATTATCTAAAGTAAATCGATAAAATGATCTAAGTAAAGTTGTTCGGGATACAAAATTACATATACACTGAAATTTTGAGATAATTTGGTTAAAATTTTATTAATACGCTTTTATAATTTACGATTAAGTTAAAAAAATTTTAATTTTTTTAATTTTTTTCGCCTAAACGTAAATTGTAAAAGTGTAATAATAAAATGTTATTTAAATTATTTGAAAATTTTAGGATATATGTAATTTTGTCCCCTGAACAATGTTACTTATAGCATTTTTTTCGATTTGCTTAGTATAATTTTAACTTTTATATGTAGAAAAGATAATCGATTAATAAAAAAAACAAATTTAAAAATTTTTACTTGTTAAAAAATAATAATTAATAACTTAAAAAAATATTTATAATAATAAAATAATTAATTCAAAATATTATAATAATAATGTGATTATGTAAGGGTAGTTTTATATAGATGGTAAATAAAAAATTGATAGTGATTATAATGCAAATGTGCTTATATAGAAGTGAAAATTATAGTAAAAAGGTTGGTAAACTTACAAAAGTGATTATATTGGTTTTGTGACTATATAGAGGGTGACTATATAGAGATTTGACTGTATTTACTATTTTGTTATTATTAAATAGTGCATAATAAAAAATTTTTATTACCGGAACACTGACTGCAGATCATCACGGGACCAAGCAAATCTTGTCGTAGCCACCGGACATTGCATAGACGTGCATTCAAATGTGATCAAAAAGAATGAGTCCTCGCTGCTCTTCGGATAATAAATTGTAAAAATTAAATGAATTATTTATACTGTATTTAATATCAATGGATCTTGTAAGCCTTAACAGTTAATATAATAAACATACGGTAATTTCTCGTGTAATGAAAGGTTTGTGACGTCAACTAACAGTCTTGTTACCGAAAAATTTTTGTGAAATTAAATGGATATTCTTGCAAGTCGGTCATTGTTAAAGAATTTTACAGTATAGGAAAATAAGTTAACTTTTTTTATTTTTTATAAAAAAGTATTTTATTTATTTGTTATTAGGGTCTTTCAGTGCTAATGAGGGGTTTCAGAATTAAAGTGCGCGAATCTATTTTAACAGAAATAGATGACGTATTCATTTTCAAATGAGTGATGCGTTAATTTATTTCATTTTCCGATAAATTCGAAATGATAATACTTGTCATTGAAAGTTATTTATTTCGCTAAATGGGAGTCTTTAAACACTCCTATTTCGGTTTCCGATTTCAAAATTTTGATACACAAATAAGATTTTTAAAACTTCCATTTATTTTCGAAATATGCTATTTTTTTAATTCTGAAAACCCCTCAATAGGAGCGTTTCAAACTTAAGGTTTCTGATTTCGAATTAAATTGATGATGCGCTTCAAAATCAATTATATATAAATCCTATTTATTTTTATTTGTAAGCATATTTATAATAATGAATCCTTTTTATGATCGTAAATTTTCTTTCGAGTTCTATAAAAAAAGTTTTTCGGATAACTTTTATTTCATTTTCTGGTATTGAAATTTTATAACAGAAATAGGACTTTTCGAGCTCCTACATATTTTCAAAATAAGCTATCTTGAAACTCCCTAATGTTTAGGTTTCTGGATTCGAATTAATTTGTAACGCGCAAAAACGAAGTAATATTACAAAAAACTTATGAGCGAGTTAAGTGTAACCATGGCTATAGTCTAACCATACAGTCTAAAACATGAGTATAATCATCATAGTGGTAATTCCTTTATGGTATGTATTTATGAAATAAAATTATTAAAAAAAAAATTATATTAAAGGTTAAAAGCAAGGTCTTTATATATTTCCACTCCTAACTTTTCTTGAACCTTTATTTTGCCTTCTATGGTGCATCTCATTTAACATGCTTGCATTAAATTCCACTAGTGACATATTCTTTCATTAATAATTTCCAATATCATTTAAATATTGTTATTATCATGCATTACTAAAAATGCGATTATTGACAAATAAGAATAACAAGAAATATATAGTAAAATAGAATAGCTACGGCAGGCAAAACTTAGGGGTTTCGCCATAGACGAAAGGCGAAACCTAGTTTGACTTTCGCCAAAAAAAAAATTAAAATTGCGAAATGGCGAAAGGTAGTGAAAACTGGCGAAACTGGCGAAACTGATAAAAGGTGGTGAAACAAGAAAAAGGTAGCAAAACTAGTGAAGGATATTAAAATTAATATAAAAAACAAGAATAAAAGATAAATAAAATTTTTTTATATAATAATTATTTATTTCTATATATATGCATATATATATTATTATATATTTTGCATAATATATTTGTTATAATATAAAGATTTTTTACAATAAAAATTTTTAATAATTGGTAAATTAAATATAGAAAATTTATTAATTTACACGTAGTGTTTATATACGAGTATAATTTATTGATTTACAAATTGTGTAACATATCTATCAAAACAATGTTTACAAACGAAAAATAAACCCTTGCTTATGGTTAGGGTAAGGGTGGGTTTGGGATTATGGCGAGGGTTATGTTATTTATACCAAAATTTCTCAAGGAATTTTTTTATTAGAAGATAAAAGGTGGTTTCATAATCAAAATTTTAAGATATCAGTTTGTTTTTACATTACCCGTGTACATACACTCCGTGTGCAAATAGAAATTCTCTTAAATATAACATAAATAATTATGTATTGATTTACAAATTAATAGAATTATTTTATAAATTATTTTTATCAAAGATATTTTTTAAATATACATTTAGAGAATAATTGAAAATGTACATTTATATATATTTGATAAGAATCTGTGCATGCATTTAGTGAGTATGCATTTATAGAAGGTAAACTTAGAGAGGTATAACTGCATAAATAATTTATATAATTTAAATAATAGATAAAAATTTTAATTTAGAGTTTAGTTACTTTGATATTTTAACAAAATAATTAAAATTTATTTTTAAAAAAATAAAAAAATAAAAATATAATATAAAAAAAATATAAAAATAAAATAAAAATTTTTAGTTTTAAAAGTTTATTTCAACTAAATAAAAATAATAAAAATAAAAATTAAACCAAAAAATTTAAAAAAATAATAGAAAAAAACCTGCTAACCAAGTAAAAAAACTTTCTATATAAATTAAGAGCTCAATATAAAAAAATAAAAATCTCTAATAATATATTTTAATTTGTATAATTTCTATAATAAATAAAATATATATTTAAAATTAAGATTACTAAATTGCACCATAGTATTCAATACCATAATGATTTTTACCAATCAAATTTTTGAAATACAGTGTAATATAAAGATCAGGTGTAATATAAAATTTTTTTGTTTTGCTATTTTTTTTAAAAATATCTTCTAACTCAAAATTTTATCTATAAACCCACTTTTTTTAAAAAAAATTCCTTGCAATATACTATGCCTTATTCTAATCCCTAACTATTACTTTTAACTTAATTTCTTTTTTTGTTATTGTTTTGATAGTGATCTTCATACTAGTATTGAACATTAGTAGTGCATTTTAGTAATCTTAAAAAATTATTTACTAATTCTTGGTAAACTTATAAATATTGGTTTATATTTATTTCTTAATATAATATTATAACCTATATAAAGGATAACTACTTTTATTATTGTATCTTTAATGACTTTGTAAAAATTAAGACTTTTATTAGAAGTAAAAAAAAATTTTATAGATGATAACATATAAAATTTTAAAAATTAAGTAAAATATTTTATAATAAAAAATTCAAAATAAAACCTTTAAACTTTTATTACTCTTAAATTTTTTAGTAACTTAAAAATTTTTTAACAAAGTTATTAAAATATCTTAATATATATTTTTTACTTAGAAAGTAAATAGCTAAAAATTAATATTTAGAAATTTATTTTAAATATAAAATTTTTAAAAAAAATTTAGTACAAATTTGTACAAGAAACAGTTTAAGAAATAAAATAGTTCTCTTTTCTAGTTCAATTCTAGCAAATAGATTGGTTAACTCTAACTCTCTAAGGGTTTTGTCATCTAGTTCTCTGGTTCCAGTTTCTAATATTCCAGGTCAGTAGCACTATTAAAAATCTTTGCTACATTCTTGCTTGGGACTTGTCAAACAGGTTTTTGTTTCTCTAATTTCTTGAATTTGTTTGTATAATGATATACAATTATGCCCAAAAGCTTCTATTCAAGATGGTAGAATACAGACTACAAATAATATACTTAACTAATTAATGAGAAGCAGTTAACTAAAACACAGTTTTATTTTTAAAGTATCACTGTTAGGATTTGAATCCTAAATTTGCTACTTGGAGGTAATAACTTAACAACTTATTTATGTTGTCACACCCTTAATTTACTTATATTATCAATTGGTTAATGCAATTGTTATTATATTATCAATTGGTTAATGCAATTGTTATTAAACTTACTATTTACTATAATATTGCTATAAATAGGAAGCAAATAGAAGTGTGGTGATATAGAAAAGCTGTATCGATATTCAGCAGTTATAATTATAATAATATAGTGGGTTTCTTGGAAGCACAAATTGTGATCTACTGCCGATTGTTAGGTAGGGCTATAGTTGTGCTTGCTTGTGAATTCGCCTTTTTTCTCACAGGAAACTCTTATTGAGTTAGCATTACCGATATGGAAGGTGATCTAAATCATGATTAATCTATTCCTAACCCGATATACTTAATAGCCAATGTGATCCTGCTTAAATTAGTTAGTTCATGCTTTGAAACTCAACCAAATACTGTTCTGAAGCACATGAATATTAACCATACATGTTAGTTTAAATACTGTTTAAAACAGCTGTTTAAAATACATGTATAAATTCTAATTCATTATGAGATAACAGCGTGGAGGTAAGTTCAAAAAATATCAAATTCAATAAAAACTTGTTTATAAGCTCGATTTTAAACTTTACCAAGCTTTATTTTAACAATTAAATTTACATAATTGAAAAACTTGTGTTCAGGAATGAACAGAGCAGAATCGCGCAACTAATATAATGATATTATTATTATATTTTTATTTTTTTTATTATTTTTTATGAGCATTTTGGTATATAGATGGTTAAACCATGCACACGCATGATGTATGCATGCATGCACCCATGCGCATAGTGCCCACCTCTAATCTAACCACTGTTAGATGCGTCTCGACGAGCTCTACAACTTTCAATTAGTTGACATGACTTGTTAACTTAGTAAGAAAAATATTTTCTTTGAGTGATCGTGGCATTTCGTCTATAAGTAATTTACATAGTAATTTGTATCATGTTATACTATGATCATGCATCAGTTGACTAGCAGATCATCAATTACTATTTTATCAATATTTGGTAAAGGATAAATATCCTTTTTAGTAATGGCATTAAGCTTTTTGTAACCAATACAGATTCTTTTATTCCTTTCATTTTAGGTACAAGTATGACAGAAGAAGACCAAGGGCTTACAGATTCTCAAATAACTTCTCGCTGTTCCATAGCATGAATTTCATTTTCAAGAAAAGCTTGTTCATTAGAAGCAACCTAGTATGCTCTTTGTTTAATAGGCCTGGTCTTTCCAGTATCATTTTGGTGACAGATGATATTGGTTAGTCCTAACTTTATAGGTTGTCCTACTTTAGATATATTTTGTACAAATATATCCTAGTTGTTCATTAAGGTTTCTCTTGCTTTTGTAATTTCACTATTAGTTAGGTTTTCACTCATATTAGAGATGATAGCTTCTTCATCTATTTTAATAGTCATAACTCTTGTTAGATAAGTAGCAGAATTCTTTTCTTGAATAAAATCTTCCCAAGGGTTTTCATATAGTTCTTCTTTAGAAAAGTTGTTAAAAGAAGTGGTAGAACTGTAATCAGAAAGGTAAGCTTCTTCAGACATAAAGATTTCTTTCTCCTCATTCTCTAGTTCTTCAATCTATTCATCATCTTCAAACTCATCACTAATATCAGCTAGTCTTGATGTAGTGACATAATTGGTATTAATAGTTGCTTGTTTCCCAAGGTAATGAATATGTAGGGTATAAGCACCAAAGTCAAGTTTAGCTCAGGATTTGTTAAACCAATCAGTTTCTAATAGAAGGGTCTCATCAGATGATTCGATTACTTGTAAATTAATAGGAATAGTGATATTCTGTAAGGCAATTTTAACATTGTCAATGATTTCTAGAGCTTTTGCTCTATTTCTATTTGCTGTGATTACAATAGTTTTAGAGTTATAGTCAGGTTGTAGTCTTAATTTTTCTATTAGATTTCTGGTAATAATGCTTATAGCAGCACCAGAATCGAGTATAGCTACAATAAGGTTTTTTTTTAATTCATATATGACACCTTATTGCCACAGTTTTTCGATTTCTTTTAGGCTCTTATATTGGGTAAGCAGTTGAAGTGCTTGTCCAATAGTCATACTAATTTTGGTATTTAGAATATCATTGGTAGTATTATAGGGTTCAAGCTCATCAATAACAGATAGTAATCGTTTAACAGGAGTTTATTTTGTAGGCTTTGCAATTTTTATTGGAGTATCAATTTCAATAGGTTCAGGTTTAGGATTGAAGTTTTGTAGGGTAGTGATAGTTCTGTTACATAGATTCAACTCTTTTTTAGATTTAGATAACCTTTGCTTTTCTTTTTGTTTCTTGCAGTTAGTACTGTAGAGAGAAGCTCAAGATGGGTAGGTAATATAAATTTCATCCTCCTAGTAATCATTATCATCTTCCACTTCAACTATATTAATATTTCTTCTTTTTACAAATTGATATTTATTCGTTTCGTTGTTCATATAAGGTTCTTCTTTCTAATATACAGTCTCTTGCAGCATGTTTATATTCTCCACATGTATAGCAATTGTAGTTGGTTTTCTGGATTGGTATGCTTGGTTCTGGTTTGGTCTAAATTGGGTAGTTGATTAAAATCTTAGAGACTTGGTAGCCTCAGTTTGAGTGGATAGAGCAGATGCAATAGTGGCATAATTAAGAGTTATTTGTTGCATTTACTTGGTTAAGTTTTCAATATCCTTTTCAAAGCTGGCTGGATTGATTTTTCAGGTTGAGCATTGGTAGCAAAATCCTTGCCCATTCATAGTTTTGTACCAGGGTGTGGAGTGCAGCTAAATCATTAGGATTGTGCATGGAAAGCATAGGAAGTAATTCTGGACGTAACACCTTTTTGAAGTAGAATAAAATCCAAACAGTATCAGCAATTTCACTTCTTTTAAACAAATAATTAAATCTGCTATAGTAGGCTTTCACAGGTTTGTCAGATCCTTGTTTAATGGTATCCAATTCTTTTAACTACTTGTTTTTCTAGCATTGGGTACAAAAGGTTTCTTTGAAATCATCAGTAATAGCTGTCCACAAATTGCCCCAATTTGGGAGTACCAGTTGTAGTTTAGGTACCATAGAAAGTTTGTTGCTATTTATCAGCCACTTCATGTAAAAAGGCAGATAAAACTTTTTTACATAGCATTTTATTTGTTTGCTAATGCAGCTTTTTCAAAGCTCTCAATCCAAGTATAAGAGTCTTGTGTTCTATTTCCAGGGGAAGAATCAATTCTAAGTAGGATAGAGCCAGTAGTATTGGTCTTAAGGTAGTTTAAAATCTCATTAGTGGTTGGCATAGTTAATGTTTTTACTAACAGTTTTGCAATAGGTTTTGATTTGGGTAAAGAGAAATTGAAAGCAAGGTTTAAAGTAGAAAGATTAACACCAAAATAAGGTAATTCAGAAAGTGGGTTATGAGCTAAAGTTAAAGCAAATGGGAAATAGGGAGTTCCAGGAGTAATTTGTTTAAAAATGTCCTCAATAGGTCCCTATAAGCAAGCTCTTCATCAGTTAAATTTAAAGGGTTCTTTTCAAAAAAATTAGAATATATAGCTGTAAGTGCAATAAGATGAATAATATCAATTATATTGCCAGAGGAACTTTGATATCTAATACTATAGATTAACTTAAAGATGGTATTTTATGTTGAGGTAAGTTAAATTCTTTGTAAATATTTTCAAGGGTATTAAAATATTCTAAGTATTTTCTAGTAAAATTAACAACAGGAAATGTTTTCTTATACCAACTAGCAAAATTCTGAAATGATATAGGTATAGAAAAAGTAAAAGGGTAACAAATTTCACAAGAATCTTTTTTCTTTTCAATAAGAAACTAATGTATACAGGAACTGATGTTGAACTATTTTAGATAAGTACTGTCCAAAATTAAAATTCTTCACTAGTGTTCTATCTTGATTGAAGCTGTTTGTCACAATACAAATACTTATGCTTTCACTTCAAATAATTAAGTCCTTCCAATGTTTAGATATTAAATGGCTGTAGTGCTTAGCATTGTATTTCTTTACTATGATATGCTTAGTAGAAAAGTTTCGTATAGTCTTCTTTTATTACCTTCCAATTTTTATGTAGGTAGCTTCAAAATTTGTCTCAGGATGCTTCAATTTGTAAATGGTTCTTACTAACGTTTTCCTTTTTTTTGGAGTTGGTGAATCTCACAATCACCACCAACTTGTTAATCTAGATTTTTACCTCTTTAGAGAAATGCTAGAGACTAGAGCAACTAATGCAGGGATACACTTTATATAATTCACACTAATTATTGTGGTATGCAAGAGTCAAAAAGGATACTGTTATTTGGGCAGTATTTTGTAAAGGGGCTTGGGAATTTGCAATTATGAAAGAGGCCACAATTAATACTAAGAATTATATCAATTGTATTTCAGTAAAGACATACTACTTCACTTATCCTTTATTCAATAAACCAAAGATTCTTCTCTCTGCTTTTTAGAAAGAAAAAACCTTGAGTATATATACATGTTTGTCCAATACAATAAAAAATAAAAAAAATCTATATAATTGATATATTTGATATATGCTAATGCTAAATATAATGAATATAATAAATATAATAATTGGTGATCCACCAGTCAACCAGAGAGCAATCATAGTAAAAAGTAACTCAGATTACTATATAAATTTACTATAGTGCGAATGTGGTGTGCACGTATTTAAAACTTTTTTTATACTAAGTTAATCATCTTTCTGGCTTAAGAGACTTTTGTAAAGCTCATTAAAACGCATCTAATGGTGGTTGGAGCGTCAAAATCGGCTTGGTGGATGCCAAGATATCTTTAAAAAACCTTTCTTTTACTATGTAAATTTTCTTGCAAACAATACTATTATTTGCAAGAAAATTTACATAGTAAAAGAAAGGTTTTTTAAAGATATCTTGGCATCTACCAAGCCGATTTTGACGCTCCAACCACCATTAGATGCATTTTAATGAGCTTTACAAAAGTCTCTTAAGCCAGAAAGATGATTAACTTAGTATAAAAAATAGTTTTAAATACGTGCACGCCACATTCGCACTATAGTAAATTTATATAGTAATCTGAGTCACTTTTTACTATGATAACTCTCTGTTTGACTGGTGGATCACCAAATAAAGATAATAAGGGCATGCCATAAATCCTGTAATATTTTTTACTTAGTAGCCACCCCATCCATGTATGGTGTGATCACCCTATCTCAATTCTGATTGGTTAATATATAATGACTAACTTTTTATAATATATTATAAAATCTAAATAATATTAAATAACTTGTGATCTACTGGTCCGTTTTGGACGATTTTACTACCAAAATGATCGTCTCAATAAGACTATTCTAACAAGCCAAAATTTATCAAAATCCAATCACAGGGTCACAAGATCGCTAAGATTTTGTGTTATTTTATAATAAATTTTAAGATATATGTATTAGATATATAAAATAAAACAAAACCTTAGTGATCTTGTGACTCAGTGATTGGATTTCGATAATTTTGGGCTTTTTAGAATCATCTCATTAAGATGATTATTTTGGTAGTAAAATCGCCAAAATGGACCAGTAGATCAAAGTTTATTTAATATTAAAAATTATATTTATTATATATATTTTATTTAATATTAAGTAACCTTTGATCTACTGGTCCATTTTGGACGATTTTACTACCAAAATGATCGTCTCAATGAGATGATTCTAACAAGACCAAAATCATCAAAATCCAATCACAGGGTCACAAGATCATTAAGGTTTTGTGTTATACTAGTACAATCACATTTCTTGTATAACATGAAATGTGTATAGGGATGGTTTCCTTCAACTTTTTGATGTCGCTTATTCTGATTTTTGCAAAAACCTTTTTTAGTAGGAGTAATAATTTTCATTTATTCATTTTTGAAAAGAGTTAAAAATTTTTTTTTTAATATTAAGGTGACCGCTTAGGTACCCAAGCACTTTATTGGTCCAAACGGGTTGGCCCAGTCAATATGACTGTGCCACATATTACATTTGTATAACGAGAGTACAACTAGCCACACGTACAACTTTTGGTTGTCTAATTTAAGTAGTCCGCCCGAATGTTCTACACTAGATGCCATACCTGCAACCCAACTAGGGGATTGCCTATTTAAACTCTCTGGCTTCTACCCATGTTCAATGTTCCTTCCAATATACCCTTTCGAGTAATTCACTATTAAAAGTACCCTGTGGCTTTAGCCAAACACCTACTGGAGAGCATTTGCCCCTGTGGTAAACCTGGTAAAGTAATACCTGTCCCCCACAGGTATTCACCTACACTTTCAGTAACTTACGCATTCACCAAGGCCAACAACTTGCAGTCAGGAGGTTACTCTGCAACTGCTACCATTACCTACTACTGCCCTTGTGGAGTTTACTAGACCCCAATACACAGTTAGTCACTCTTTAGATCCTTTTCCCCAGTTATCCCAGACTACCAATCCAGTTGGCCCGGAAGGATTGGTCTGCTAGGCTTTAAGTGCCTAAGGTCACCCTTTCCTTGGTTCATGCTTCTATAACACATAACCTTTTTCTCCAGTACAACTCCGGCGGCTAGATTGGTGGGCCCTCTTTGCCTAGGAGCTCTTGCCCGTCCAGTTTTCTGGTCAGTCACCGCTAAGATCCTTTTCCCTGATACCATCGAAAGTCTAGCTACCTCTCTACTTGGGACTTGCCAAATGGGTTTCTGTTTCTCCAATTTCTTGAATTTGTCTGTATAACGAGACACAATTTCGCCCGAAAGCTCCCATTCAAGATGGTAACCAAGAACTACAGGTAGTGTACCCAACCGATCGACAAGACACAGTTACCGGAACACAGGTCTATTTTTCAAAAGCGTCGCCAGTGGGATTTGAACTCTAGACCTGCCACTTGGGGTGACAACTTACCAACTTCCCTAAGTCGCCACACTCTGGAAAGAGTTAAAATTTTTACATACCAAATATGTAATATTTATGTTAATCACTATTATGATGTAAGGCTGGCGTCACTGATTATAATCTCTCATTATGATGTTAACGATGTTAATTTAAATTTTTACATACCATATATATATAATATAATTTCATATGCAAATCACTCATTATGATGCAAACTGGCATCACTGATTATTTTAATTTCAAATTTTATACCAGTACGAACATGTTTTTTGTGTAATATGAAATGTGGGAAGGATGATTTCTGATCAACTTTTTTGATGTTTGCTATGCTGATTTTTGATGGGTTATAGTGATTCTGACGACATGGATGACAACACATGCATGTTAATGTATATTGATCGATAGTGTAGGAAATATATACCAGTACGATCACATGAAATGTGGAGGGATGGTTCTGTTCAACTTTTAGGTGCGCTATATTTTTTTCTATTTTGGAATTTACTATGTTCATCGTATTTTTTTCCTATTTTAGTAGGTACTAGAAAATATCATATGTTATATGTAATTGCTTCATTGTGTATATGTGTGAAGAAATTGTCATCGTGGGAAAATTACATACGTCCTATATATGTGTGTGTGCATGATATATACTAGTACGATTACGGTTTTTCTGTAATATGAAATGCGGAATGATGGTTTCCGTTCAACTTTTTTGATGTTCGCTATGCTGATTTTTTCAAGATGATTTCATTTTTTCAATTCATAGAAGGGTTATGGTGATTCTGACGGCACAGGATGACATCACGTGCATGTGTAAACGATGGTATAGGAAATATATTTGTAATTTTGTATAAATATGTTGTGATCGGATGAATACTGATCTCATTACGTACTTGTCAAAAATCGATTGCTATCAGTTATAAAATATTTTTGGCACTTTGCTGTTTTTGATTTGCTGTATCCAAAAACTGTAAGACCGTGAGAATATTTAAAATATGAACAATTATGACGATCTATTTATTTGCATGTTTATGTTATAATAAATTCATCATAATTTGTAATTGATCTATTACTATGAATTAATCTTTTTTTTAAAAAAATTTGACTTTTATTTGTTACGCGCACTTTGTATTCGAGATTTAAAAGATCGACTTTCATTCGTTATGCGCACTTTGTATTTTTGAAATTAGATTGAGATATGGACAATGTTAATATATACTGTGTATCGCCAGAATAGTAAGGTTTATAGCAATAAATCATAATAGAAGCTATAATAATTTCAATGTGAACTAACTCTGCTCTAATCGCATATTGTGTTATTAGAATAACGAGCAAGTATTGTATGAGAACTTTTTACAGTAATTTTTGATAGAAGCTACAATAATTCGTTGTTAACTCAAGCTTTAAACGTATTATATGCCAAGTAAGTCTGTAAAGAATTTTTTTTAGTAATTCACAATAGAAATTGTGATAATTCTAATACATACTAATCCACCTTTTCACTATTACTAACATAAACTACAATAGCTCATCCACAATTACATGCTGCATGTTGTGAGAATGGTGAGTATTGCGTATAAGTTAAAAACTACTAGCAATACCACTATATAATTAAACCAATGTCTTTTAATAGTGCAAGGCTCTTAAACCTTGAATTGGTAGGCGTGGTTGATTTGGTCCAGGTCTGAAGTTCTTTTAGGGTCTTACTGATGTCCAATTGAAAATGGAAAAAAATTGCCCAATTGGACATAGTGACTTGCCATCCCTAAAGATAAGTATTTCTTGTGAATAGTTCTTCAGTTTGTTCAAAATTAACTCTATTTAATAATTCTTCTTTATTTTAGTTGCAAGGGTTGAAAGGCTCTAATGTAATCATTAATATTATTATCGATTATCATATAATCAAGGATGATGCAGATGATTAATCTAACAATGAAATGGATTAAATTGTTTGATAAATTAGGTAATCAATGTTAATCGATTTATGATTTGTATAATTTGATCTTTCTTTAACTGGGTTATACTAAATGGAGTTCAAAACACAGGTAATGAAGTCACAAGCTTTACTTAGAATAACAAATATTCTAAGAGTGCAAGGGTGCATGGTAATTATAATGTAATTTATTACAACAATTTTTGGTTAAAGAGAAACTTTTTTAGAGCTAACACTTCTACTTTTTTTTTGAAGGTTAGAACTCGAGAATTATGCCTTATTGAAGCAACAAGGGTCTTGTATACTTTTCCCTACTAGCAAGTATTAGCTCTAGTAATTATACTAAAAGATCCTTAAATTAATAAACTGTTGTTTATATTATGAACTAATAACTCTTCTGACACAAGAAATTCGTAATATAAGTCCAAATCCCATGATCCAATATTAGAGCCTTATGACATAGTTTAGAGTTCTATTTCGACTCTTGTTACTCAGACCAAATCTATCAACACCTCAATTGAAGCCTTATAGTTATTAGAGTTAATTTTAGAAGTGACTCTTAGAAGTAAGGTTCATTTTACCCCTTACAATGTATGTACGTAGTTTTGATCAAATTTGTAGATCATTACTATAATTACTACAATCACTAATATTTGAAGTTAATGTTTCAGTTACCGTAGGTTTCCGAAAATAAGCTACCTCCAAAAGAAGTTTCCCCCTGGATTTTCAGAAAATTTTTTAAAGAAATCGTTAACAGTTGCTACATATAAAAGTTTTTTTCTACTAAGTAAACTTCAAAAGGTCGATTAAGTAAAGTTGTTCAGCGTAACGAAATACACTTATAGTAAAAATTTCTTAGCATTTGAACAACTTTTTATTAGTACGTTTTTCAATTTTTCGAAAAATTTAACAATCTGAAAATAAGCTATCCCATGATTTTTTGTGTAACTTTTTGGCCAAAAAGGGTAGCTTATTTTCAGACCAATACAGTAACATCACCCCACCCCTAGCTGAAGCCTTCTTCCAAATAGCTAATCAAAATGCTAGATAACTCTTGTCAGTCACCTCTATGAAAAGTGGTACGGGTTGGTATCAGGAATGCTTGAAATAGCACAGATCTTGTGGCACGTACAGAAATGTTTTACAGAATGGCACGGACATTGTGCCAAAGGGTGGCATGTAATATTATGCTATATGAAATAGTACATTCAGATGGCACGTATCTGTAAGTTACACACGTGTTGGCTCATAATATGTGTTAGCTCATTTGGTGGAGAGCAAAAGATTAGTAAAGGTGTTTTTTTAAAAAAGGAGCGATATCTCATGCTTTCACTAATGAAGTTTCCCTGTGTGTCTTAACAAAAACAATTCCTTACAAAATTTTGCTTCATATGCAGTTAGTTTATTCATTTTATATTGATTACTTATAAATTTATGTTTTAGTTAATCCACATCGTTATAGCAATGGCATGTAAATTTGCGTTTATTACTTGTGCCAAATTTTATGCCGATTTGACTAGTAAACTGCTACAAACCCTGAGCTATTTACAGTCCAATTGATATGAGCACAAGGTCCTGCACAATCCACCAAATTCAAACCAACTCAGGCCATACCCATACAAATCCAGGCCTTGACTCATGCCTATCTAATTCCATTCCGTGCCTATACAGTACATTTTTCTTATAGGGCACCTTATTTATATCAACCAATGAAATTGTCCACATTTTTTCAATTTTATATGTTCATTTCATATATTCGTTTCATTTTATCCCTCTCCCCACGAAAGTTCTGGAAAAGTAATATTAACTGAAGAATCAATTTCAAACGTCCTAAGGTGAGAGAGCATATATGTTGACCGATTTAACTCTATTAGTTACTAAAAGATAAGTTTCTAAGATTTACTCAAATAAAGTCTTTTTAGCACTAGACTAGCTTACTTCCTTATTTTCTTTAGTAAAATTGAAAGGAACTTCTCTACTTGTTGTCACTCTTTATTGAAATCAAATTTATTATTTATTGGTTTCTTTTTTTTTAATTTTATTGTTTAGGTCATACATTATTAAATCTTCACCTTTAATTTTTACTTTCTTTAAATTCTTTATTAGACAGGTTCGTATTTTAGTAAATTCTTTTTTCGAGCGGATTGCATGTTATTAAGTTTTTGCTTTCTTTAAATTCTAATTATACCAAATCATAAGTTATTTTGTTTTACTTTCTTTATATAATTTTTAATGAACAAGATTATGTTATTGAATTTTCGCTTTTTTTAAAAAATTTCTACGCGTAATTATATTTTTGCTTTTAGATTAGGTTTAGTCTTTTTTTTTTAAAAAAAAATTCTTGTGATTTTTTTACTTTATTAGGTTTATGCCTAAACTTTGATTTAGTTGTTTGATATTTTGCACTAAAGAATTTATAATTTAAATCATGGATTGATTTTTTTTAATTATGCTGTTATATAATCATGTATTAATATTTCATGACAGTAATATTAAAATTGGCTTTTTATTGAGGTGAAGGAGTGGTGAAGGTGATACATAGGTTGTTACGTCAGACCCATACAATAATATAGTTATTATATGGGATTGTATAAATAACTAAATTTGTGTGATTTAACCAGTGTTACATGGCCTTTAGCTATATGACCCTTGTTAATTTAGTTATTTTCTACAACCCATACAATTACTATAACATACATTACTCTCTACAATTAACCTCCACCTTCATACCTAAATGCTAAAAGAAGAAATACATACAACAAAAAAAATTAAAAACAAAAACAAAAAAAAAATACAAAAAGTACAAATCTGATCATACTGGTCCTGCACTGCATCACGCGCTGTGCTGCTACCCTAATTTTATATATGTCTTAAATAAAATTTTAAGATATATGGGGTGCGGACAATAGAAACAGCCCATTTTTACATTTTTTGAAATATGAGTTTTTATTAGATTCATATAAATTTTGACATGATTAACATTTTTCAATTATAAATGAAAGTTGGCTTGCATAATAAAAAATCAAGATAATGTAAAAAAAAATTACACAAGGCTTCGTAGAGCCAACATATCATGAGATTATCCAATAGTCACCTGCTACCTTTAACCAATCAAAATCATAAAATTTGATTAATTCTGGATCAGACTGAAAATCAAAACAAATAATTAAACTCAATTATCTCAAAATAAAATATATGTAAAAATGGGCTGTTTCTATTGTCTGCACCCATATATATAAAATAAAACAAAACTTTAGTGATCTTGTGACCCTGTAATTGGATTTTGATGATTTTGGGCTTTTTAGAATCATCTCATTGAGATGATCATTTTGATAGTAAAATCGTCCAAAACGGACCAGTAGATTAAAGGTTATTTAATATTAAATAAAATATATATAATATATATAATTTTTAATATTAAATAAACTTCGATCTACTGGTCCGTTTTGGACAATTTTACTACCAAAATAATTGTCTTAATGAGACAATTCTAACAAGCCCAAAATCATCGAAATCTAATCATAGGGTCACAAGATAGCTAAGGTTTTGTTTTATTTTATATATATATCTTAAAATTTTATTTTAAGACATATATAAAATAATTCAAACCCTTAATGATCTTGTGACCCTGTAATTGGATTTTGATAATTTTAGACTTGTTAGATTCGTCTCATTGAGATGTTCATTTAGGTGGTAAAATCATCCAAAATGGACCAGTAGACCAAAAGTTACTTAATATTAAATAATATATATATTATATACATTATATACTGTATATGTGATTTAATATATTATATATATATATTATATATAGACATGATCACCCCTCTGACTATGCACCTATGGTAAAAAACCACGTAATTTCTGGCACGCCCCTAAATATACTACACATATCCTAAATATTAGCTATATTAGATATGTAAATTATAACTGTCAAAACTGTTATGTTCCAAATATCTAAAATATCAGACATGTTTGTGATTAACTCAAATGTCTAGGATTAATCGAAATGTCTGATATTCTGTGTTATGGGTGGTGCAGTATTGATCATCCAATAAGATTTGGGCGCAGTAGGATGTTTTATAAAGACCAATCATTCAGTTTTGACTAGCTTGGGCTAGAATAGTCCAATTGAGGTGGTTTTGATACCATTCGAAAGCTTGCATCAAGGCAGTCATGATGCTAGTAGTTTCATCAAAATTGGATTACAGGGTTAAGAGTTATTGCCATTATACTTTTCCTACATTTTTATGGATCTAACACCATAATAAAAAGAAGTAAAGGAAGATAAAATACAAAAACCATATAATGAAACAATAGATAATCATATATATAATAGTGTTAAGCTATATTGAATCTGATTTGACAAAGCTAACTGTAATCTCTAGTTTTCTAATGAAAACTAGTGCACAGATTGCCTTGGGCATCTTAGGTTAGCCAGATGATGCTAGGCTTGCAATTAGAGGGTTTATTATATAAAGATTGTAGATTAGTATATAAATTTATTAATATAGCACCAATAAGACTATCAAAGGATTAAAAAAATAAAAATAAACTATTTATAGTAACACAAATCTATTTTGATCTTAGAATTCTGTAATTGAATTTTTAGAATTTTGGGCTTGCTAGAATTCTCTTATTGAGAGGATCATTTTGGTAGTTAAATTATTAAAATTGGTAGTAGATCCAAAGTTATTTACTATTATATTTAACTTTTTATAATTATAAAATCTAATTAGCTGATTGGAATATTAGGTAGAAGTGGGGTAGTGGTAAGATGGGCTCATAGTAAAAAAAAACAGCTAATTTTGGAAGCCTTTTAGCTTGTCATCATATCTAATCATCTTGGGTGATATTAGACTAATTAATATATTGCTAGTTATAAACAAATTGCAATCTGTTTATAGTTAGTAACCTATTATTCTAATATTATTAATATGAAATTAAAAAAATAATTTTGATTTAATCATATTAAGGCCATACAAATTTAATTACTTGGTTTTCATAACATGTATCTTTTTAACTGACCCAGGCCGACCAGTTTTTTTTTTAAATTACATATATAAAATTTTATAAAATTTTATATAAAATTTTTCTTTTTTTTTTTTTTTTTGGTGTCAAAGTGCCCACTATGGGGACGGGTTTTTATTCAAGATTGATGATCAGACTACAGATGTCCTTTTCGGGCATCCAACATTGTATATAGACGAGAGTACAACTAGCCACACGTACAACTTTTGGTTGTCTAATTTAAGTAGTCCGCCCTAAGGTTCCACACTAGCTGCCATATCTGCAACCCAACTAGGGGATTGCCTATTTAACCCCTCTAATCTATGCCTTCTGCCCATCCGTCTTGTATCCCCAGAACATTGTTCCGGATTCTTACCATACCCCTTAGGACTAGTTTATCCCAGTGGGAAACTTGGTAGAGCGGACCCTGTTCTACACAGGTATCACCTACACTTCATTAACTTATATTATCTACTTCTGCCCTTGTGAAGTTCACCCAACCCCAGTACTGCATCCTTTCCTCTTCTTAAACCACTCCTAGTACTTTTCCAAACTTCCAATCCGATAGCCCAGAAGGATTGGTCTGCCTGGGCTTTATGCGCTCTAATGGTCTCCCTTTCCTTGATATATGCTTCTGAAACACATGTCCTTTTCCTCTGGTACGACTCCGGTGGCCCGATTGGTGAGGGACTCCTCCAAGCCCTATGCCGTCCAGAATTTTTCCTAGCTTTGGCTCAATCCGGCTCCATTCCGCAGCACCGTCGAAAGTTCGGCTACCTCTTCACTCGGGTCTTGCCAAGCATGTTTTCTTTTCCTGCGCCCCCGGGGGGATCTTATGCGCCCGGCGTACCGTGCTCCCAAAATGTTACACTAGTATTACAAGAATGTAATGCACTCTTGGTGTGACCCAGGTTACAGATCTACTGATCCGGCTTGGTTTCCCAGTTCAGGTTACAGTAATACAGATATAATTATCAAAACGTCTCCAGTGGGAATTGAACCTTATACCTATTGCTTGGGGGGTGACAACTTTTCCAACCCGCTAAGTCGCCACACCCTTTATATAAAATTTTTCTTAAAATCCCACCCGGTTATTAAAACATATAAAAAAATTTTTTTTGAGGTTTCCAAATTTCGACCCGGCCAGGTTATGAAAACCAATTGATTAATTTTTCGTGGCCTAATTTTGTAATTTTTTTGGCAAAATAACAAGGCAACCCATTACCTAGTATCAAGAATTAATCTGTAGCCTAAGCCACAAAATAGCCTAACCCTAATGGTGAGCACTATAACTTTGTTCTAACCAATTATATTCAAGTATTGCAATACTATACTAATGTTAAGTAGTTTTGTATTAATTTTTATAATATTATTGGTTTCAAATTTTTATTTATTTTATTAAGGGAAAAGAAAGCTAACACTAACTTCTTTCTCTAACTATTACTTCAATTAAATACATACTATGAGTTATATTATAATTTGTTTATAATTCAGTCATACGATTTTTTTATTCTTGTATTACTATACTTATTATCTTATAATTTATGCATATTTGATAACCTTACTTCATTATACTCTTGTGTAATATTGATTGTATAATTGATCACTTATTAATCACATAATTCCTAATCAATTATGTGTATCACATGTACAAGATATTGATTGATTGATTGCTATATTCTTATTTCCATCCAAGTACCTATATACTGCATTTCAACATGATATGAGCTAGAGCCCCAGGAACTTTGCCTTAGAGTTTTCAATATAAGCATAGCTCCTTTCTATTATAATTTGTAAAAATAACTCCTAAATTTCTATAATTTTTAACAAATTATCTAACAAGACTCTATTACAATTGAATATTTGTCTAATTTAGATTTCAAGTAAGTGTTTACCTTTTTTCTACTCTTTTCTTTTATTTGTTTCTACTTGTATTGCCTTGTGCTTGAACATTTTACCAATATATAATTTTCTTTTATTATTTATATAAAGGTGCTAATATTTATTAAGTAATATTTTAGAGAACAGTGGTCAAGCCAAATCTTACCTCATATAAAAATTTTAGCCAATTAAATTTAATGAAAATATTACCTAGGGTGGGTTAAGCCTCTATAGTAAATAGATATTGGATAATAAATGTTAGCACCCTAATTGTTTCTCTTATACTTTGTTATTTTTTTATCATAATCATAATTTACATTTCTATTCTTTTACCTTTAACTCTATTATACACCAACTTTTCTAGCTTATTTCTCATATACAATCTACTATTTTTCTTTCTTTTGGTTTTTACTATTAATTTTAAGACACAAGCACAAAGTCCATCATGGCAAAATTTATTACTAAAAGATTGATATTTGTAACAGTATTTGTATTTAATTCGTGATTCACCTAAGAACCAATGAAATAACATAGTAAATTGTGGGGAAATTTACTATTGTTTTTTGCCTTTTTTGGAATCTGGAGTTTCACTAAGTAAACATCTCTTTTAAATTAAATAAAAATTGTAGAGGAGAAAATTCCAGTCATAATGGCAGTTAAATCATTAAAATCAGCTCAGTAGATCATGAGATATGAGCATTTTTGTCTTGCGACTAACATATAATTACGAAAACAAAAATGCTCATATTTCGCGACCCACTGGGCCGAATTTAATAATTTAACTGTTATTATAACTGGAATTTTCTTCTCTACAACTTTTACTTAATGTAAAAGAGAGATGTTTACTTAGTAGAAATCGTTCTAAAGAACAAGAATTTAAAAAAATTTCTCATTAAATTCATCATGAAATACACGTCACTCTGGTTATACCGACTGCTAGATTAACCTATAGCTGGTTATATCGACACTTTTTTCAAAAAAAATCTATAATGTTAAAAATTCATTAGTTATACTGACAATCATAAGAGATATTGATTATAATGACATACCGACAATTTTAATATTAAAAAATTATTTAAGATAATTTTTATTGCTGGATATAGCGACAATTTTTATAAACCGACTGTCGTTATAGGTGTACCAATCAAATTAATTTTTTTAAATTTGCTTTATACTAAGCTTAGCATGAAACAATAAGCATAAAATAAATTTATTTCATCATTTTATGCAAATATATGATGAATTTATTTTATGTTAAACATAAAACAAATTCATTTTGTACTAAAATAAATTTATTTTGCTAAGTTTATTATTCTTAGTATAAGCTTGGTGAAAACAAAAAAATTTACCTCTGCCTAAGCTGACATATCTACGCAATATCATTATAATGTCGGTATAGATAGAGATGCTTATTAAACTGACATTTGGATATATCGACAGTTTTTCCATTGCTGGAGAATGTTGATATAACCAAAGTGACGTGTATAACCAAATATTTTTTAAATATTTGTTAATTGCTTTACAAATATTTATTTTTAATACTTATTAAACAGGCCCCAACGTACCTTATATTTGATAGATATTACTATTTTATAATATTTACTTAATACAAATATTAATTTAATAATAATACAATATAATTTTAATATTTATATAAAATATTTATTAAATATAATTTATATTTATTTATTTAATATATTAAAAAAATATTTAATCTATAATGTTTTAATATATACATAATATTTATATAAAATGCTTATAATATATCTATTAGTAATATTCATTTTTCATTTAAAAAAAATATTCAATCTATATTTTTTAATACTTATATAATACTTATATAAAATATATAATTTTTATTATTTTAATTTGGTTAATTTATATTAAATGCATATAACATTCTAATACAAAAATAATTTATAAGTATACTTTAAATGTATTATATATAAATAAATACTATATAAATATATATTAATTAAAGGCAGAAAAGCCACAAACATAACGCACAAAATTGTCATGAAACGGTGCCCTAGGACCCAAGAAAATCGAACAACGATCTACTACAGCAACTTGTAAAAATGCATTGAAGCCAAGTCCCTATTGAAAGATGCACTGTGGATCTTTCTCGATTTGGTTTAATAGCTGTCAAGGTAATATTACCTTGTCGGTATTTGGCCGTGGTAATGTATCGCGCGATTGAGTCAATAAGAGGGAAAATGCTAGAGCAATGAAATGGCAGAAATAATTCTTCGATTTTAGCCCTCTTTTTCCCCTACAAACAGTTATAAAAATCTTCTTAATTTTGGACAAAAAATGTAATAATTAGTATAATAGACCTTAGATCTTTTAAATAAAATTATTAAGCTCTATTATCACCTTAACTGCCAAATCGTTTGCCACTCTAATTATCAAGTAATGTTAGGTGATGTTCCCAAAGTCGTAGTGACAATTCATTGCATTTGCTCTTTTTGTGGTGTGTGTGTATATTAACCTTTCGGCTGTAACAATTTACACATACACCTACAAAACTCATGTAAATAAAAGGTTGTTCCCAAAGCTCAAAGCTGGAATCGTATAACCAATGAAATACATACCGTACAATCGCATAATAGAACACATTCTGTGTTATTTTGAACCCTGCACGTTATTTCAAGTATAAGTATATGCATTATTTCAAAATTAAAAACCAATTATAAACTACAGTGGTCGCAAAACAAATCTGAAAATAATTGTTACATAATTCTATAAATTGAGACTGGCCGATCCAATTTCAATCATTCTGTCTTAAATGAATGCTGCAAGCTGTAAAATTTATTTAAAAAGGTACAAAACATATTAGTTATTTCTGAAATATAGTCATTAAACGATGCTAAATATTAAAATTAGAGTTGGGATTCAGTGAAAATAAGTTAATATAATACCTATATTTCATTAACGGCTGATCTGAACACATGTTATACAAACCATAGCTTGTACTGATTAATATTTGCATAACTTTGTACAATGCACACCATGACCACTTCAATAATCCGACATGCATTTTATTAATATATAATGTCAGGCACTGTGGCATAGGTACTCAGTTGTAGTAGTGTGTCAGCATTTGCAGAACCATAACGGAAATATATGAATTAGCGAAAATTTGTGAAAGCAAAAGGTGGGCGATTACTGTACTGTATTATAAAAATAAAATTGTGCCAATAAGGGTAGTGACATATATTATGTAATATAATTTTACTATACCCCTACCCCCCTCCCCCCTACATAAGAGAAATTTGATTGGCTAATATGAAATTCTATATTTAACGTAAGATTTTAGAGACCTCACCTCCCCCTAAAATATTACGTAATATCTGTCACCACCCTAATATTAAATTTTGTAGACGTACAAGCATCATCTCTTGCTTTAGTAAGTCATACACTTGTGAATTCATCACTCCATTCCTGATATGTAAATATCAAAGGGAATATAACATGACCAATTGACGACCAATCCCAAAAAACCTGATTGATGTATGCAGAACAATTAGATCCAAAATCAAATAAAGAGATTGCAATTCAGAATAGCAAAATCCATATATCGAAAAGAAGGTTTGATGCTAAGAAGTGAAGAAATGGTGATATAGTATAAATAACAAACCAATTTTTAAAAATAAGTAAATCCAATCGGCATGAAGAAAAAAATCAAGTTGTGTAAATACAATAAAAAATGTGAAGAGAATGAGTCAAAAATAAAGTGATCAAGATTGCAAAGTATACAAAAGTAGCTTGAAATAATAAAAAAGGACTTATCTTTCACAGCCTTATAATTAAAAATATTGAAAATTCCTGTATAAAACTGAAAGTCATTAGTAATCGTTAAAAAAATTCTGTTCCCCTGTTTCAATAATAAATACAATGGTAAATAATAATAAACTTGGATAGCCTATTGTAAACACATTAGTTAGTAAATATTTTTATTAATTCCATTAGTAAATATTTTGCGTAAGAAAAATTATACATGACTGGAATTAACATAGAGAAAAGCATATCGATATAAATAAGCAGTTAAGGAATAGAGATAGGATACTTAGCTTTGTATTTCGTGATTTACATAGTAAGCCCAGAGTATTTTAATCCTAATTATTGGTTCCATATTCGATAGAAGCCAGTTTGAGTTTGTTATATTTTATTTTTATCGCTATACTGTCTTCTGGCCCAATAAAAATTCATTACAGATCGAGATGTAATAAATTCTATAGTTAATACAGTAATATCTAAGTTAGTGATACAAGTCATTATATGTAAAATCGACTTAAGTCGACTAGTCGGCTTAACCAAACCGATTTTGCAAAGCTGACTTAGTCGATTGGGTAAAATAATTACCCAAAAAAATTTCAATCGATATTAAATTACATATATGCAATTGAGTAAACTAATACAATGCTCTCAAAAGTATAAAACAACACAGAAATATTAATACTAAATTGAAGAGCATGTTTAAATAAAACAATCTAATATCGCATAAATGAAAAAAAATTGTCATTGTGCAAATTGTATTATTTTAATTAAATCGTTTAATTATACACATCGATATTAACAAAAATCAAGTGTTAATCTAAGTGTAACTTGTTAATCTAAGTGTAACTCAGACTGTGATTGGTCATTGCATGTCACGTGATATGAGCAAATAAAGAAATCAACTTTCGGTTAATAGCCGAATTTTATAATCGACTTAAGTCGACTTAGTTAAGTTGATTTTTTAAGGTCGACTTGGTTCACTAATCTAAGTTTAATTTTTTATGTAACATTAAAAAAACCCCTATTTATGGCAACTAGCTAACTCACAAAGAACTTTCATGAACCCAAAATAGAATGCAGGTGATGGTACTGTGTGAACATTTTTAGATGAAATCCTTGAAACTATTGAGGTTTTGGTAAAAAGATATTCTGTTACACATCATATACATGACCAACCCCAGTTTGCTGAGAATATGACTCAGAAAATATTAAAAAGAAATTAATAATATGAAGGTCATAGAACTGAAAGCAAGCAGAAGGAATAATAGTAAAACGTACCTACTTAAGCTTCAAAAAGTCTTAATAAACAATCTGGTCGGGTATGAATGGTGGAGATAGTGTGAGTTTCAAAGAGAAACTCGGTGTAATTAGTTCAAAAAAAAAATAAGTATGAATTCAACAAAATTAAAAAGACTAAAGTAAAATGTACATACAAAATTACTATTCGTAGGAATGGTTGTGAACGTAGAGAACCTAAAATTTAAAGGATTAAGTTTAAATATATAAAGAAGTAATTAATAAAATATTTGTTTTTTGCTCTGTGAAATCCTGAGAGTCAAAAAATAAATTGTTATAATAGAACTAAAATTATTAACAAAATAACAATAAGATACTCAACCAAATCATACAAAACATAAAGGCGCAATGCATAAACAATATACACATACCGAAACTTGTTGAAGTTTGGTATTTCCAAATGAAAATATGTGAAAAGCATTAATCCATAATGTTTTTTAATAAATGACCTGTAATCCGATCGAAGAGAACGAAGAGAAAAAAAAGAATATCTAAGCTGTGAAAGCAAATCCTATTTATAGTAAATTGATAAACCCGTGATCAGCATAAACTGAATTCAACTTAAACCCAGTTTTGAGACAAAATAAGAAGAATAATAATAAAAACAATTACTTATTATTTATTGTTTTTCTTTTATTGCAAGATTGATACATATTGTATTTGAAATATAAAAAATATAGCAATAATACTAAATTTATAAATTTAGTTGTTAAAGCAGAACGATAATTATAGCACTATATAATCATTTTTGCTAATCTATATAATGTTTTATATTGCAAATATGTATTCATTATGCTAATACAAGATATACCGGTAATCAATGTTTATAAACCATCACTACAATTATTCACGATCTGGAACCTGTATTTTTTCAAGAATGTACAGTCAACTCTTTCTAATCTGAACTGCCGGGACTGTTTTTTTTTACTATATAAAAATTTGAAAAAGTTCAGTTTTCAAAAAGTTATATATGGCTTATCTGAACTTTATAATAAAATTTACAAATGTTCTAGAAGATTTTGTTCAGTTTAGAGAGAGTTTAATAGTGTTCGGTTTAGAGAGGTTCAAATTAGAGAGAAGTGAATGTAGTTCATTCGTTCTACTACTTCACTTGGAACCATACTAATTCCTTTTGGAGGATCAAGATAGTTTAAAGCAATGGCTATTCCGAATGCAATAGAATTTTTTTCAGTATTCAGATCTGCAAAGGTACGATCAATTATCAAATTAAAATAGGTATAATGTGGATCGTCATTAGCATCAACGGGTTGGTTAAGTTTCGAATAACATTCCTTTGTAATATCAGAATCTTTGAACTTTCGTTCTTCTTCATGTGTGACTTGTCGATTTCCTGTTTTTGGTTTTATGAGATCTGAGAATTCACTATGGATAGTATCCTTAATTCGTTGAACTATGTTGCTCCTTGCTTGACAGCAAAACCGCTGAGCCTGTTAAAGGCAGATAAGATTAATTTTAACTACACAATTAAAATATATTGTATTGATATATATTTATTTATGAATACAATATATTTCAATACTATAGCCTTCTGTTATGTGATTGAAATATATTAAACCCGTATGTAAATAGGTTATTCACTACATACCCATACAATTTATATTACAAGCTACTTACAATTGAACGGACATTTTTGTTAAAATAGCGTTTCCAACCACATTGTTTTGAAACTCGACCTTTTTTATATCCGATAGCATGTCATAACATATCTTCATCAGGTGTTCATCAGCTAGATACTTTGTTTTTTCAATTGCATCATAAATCACCTCACCAATTGCATCCTATTACAAAATATTATAGAAAATTGGAGTATTATATATAGGAAGTATATAGAATTAGAATATCACTTAATTCAAATTTAAATACTTCGACTATTAAGAGGCACAAAGTCAAAGCTATTATTGTGATTTTGCACATTCGCAAGATTACTTTTGCATCAAATAATAAACTAACCCTTATTAATATCAATCTCGTTTATATCAATCAAGACCATAAGACAAATTTTTTTATAAATTTTTAGATATTAAAATTTCCTAACATGAATTTAAAACCAATCCAAAAGGGGTAATCTTAATGAGGGTCACATGTATATCCAATAATTGTTATACTGTACCTCTATCCACTTTGTTTCCTTTTCCGTATTATTCCTAGAACTGGTTTTCAAGCTGGCATGCAGTTCGTTGATTTTTGTTTGCATTTCTTGAATAGTAGCAAACATTTGAAGCTGCATATCATGCATACTTGTAATGGTTGCAGCCAACTCTAAAAATATAAAAAGACAATGACATAAATCGATCATTATTAGAAAAAACAAATAGTGAATAAACTTACGAATTCTTTTCTGTAAATTTGCATTTTCATTTTTTGTTTCTCTGTTTTTTCACTTAAAATTTGAATGAGTCGACTCATTTTCTGAAATATAATCAATAGGATTCTCATTATCACTTGAATGGTTTAGATCACAAAAGTCGTTATCGTTATCATCAAACCCATCCAATCGGTTTTCTATAACTGCATTTTTAGCGATCAACGTATTTGATCTTGTCTGGGTAGAACTGCTGGAAATGCTTGAAGTACTGAGAATGCTCGAAGTACTTGGAATGCCTGGTGTTTGTTCTTCAGTGAGATCAATGGAAGGTAAGGTATATTGAGCACCCTTGCGTACTAGTACAGCTCTTTTTCTAGTGCAACCCATCTTTGCAATAAAAACAAGCGTATCTATAATATAAATTATTAATGAATCTAAAACTCACTTTAATAAATTTTATAAGACAAATCATTTATCTTACCAATTATTATATAAACTATTAATATTTTTTTAATTTCACTTTTTATTTTCTATTTCTATCTTTTAAAATGTCTCTATTTCCACCTAGTATACGTATTTTATTATTTCACTTAGGAAGAGATTGTTAATTATGAATTTTCATATATTGGATATACACATTTTACTATGTAATTATAGTGGCCATTCACAAAGTATCAATCTTGATTCACATTATTAGTAAATCTAAAATTTTTATTTTTGAAGCATCAAAAGAGAAAATTTAAACAATGGATATTGGTGCATACTTAATTAGTAATAAATTATTCAATTACATGACCACATTATGCATGCAGAGTTTATTTAATATCTGCATAAATTGTTATTTAAATTAGACAAGTCAAATGACTATTACGTAGAAATAGTATAGAAATCAAAAGTTTTTTATTCAGGTGAAATAATAAAATATATACTTTATTAATCATAAGTGGTACCAAAAAAACAGCTATAAATCCCAATAGTTATTTACATTTGGTAGTAACTATTTAAGATGCCAAAATGCTTATATTGCAAGAAAGTTTTATAAACCAGCAGGCGTTGGGTAATCATTAAAAAAACATTTAGATGACAGTGACGAAGATTCGGTTTTACCAAATCAAGCGGTTCGCACAAATTTAGTTGAAATAACAGAGTTCTTAATAATCAAAACATGCTCGAAGAGCAAAACTTAGCTAGAACAGATACGAATTATATTAAACATAACTTAAATAATAGTTTAAAAGAGGTTAATTCTAATGTAGACAGATCCATCAAACAACAAAATCCCAATACTTTATCTTTCAATTGCACAAGCAACATTCAAACTTATAAATTTATTGAAGAACAGAATCTTGAATTTGTTGATTATAGTGACATTCAAAGTAATATATTAGATAAATCTACTGAAGAACGGGATGTTGGACTTATTGATCAAAGTGATCATAGTGATTTTCAAAGTAATATGTCAGATGGATCAGATAGACAATCTGATTTATCAGATATTACAAATATTGACATTAATGAATATGGTGAATATGACGATTTGTATGCTGGAAAACCAAGAAATCTTGAGGACATAAACCAAGAATTTCCATCGAAAGAATATGCAGAATTTATGCATATAGTAATGCGATTCCATGTACAAGATCCGCTTGCAAATGCATTTATACGATTTTTTAACAAGTATTCAAATCGTGATGATCATTCTTTATCATCTACATCACAAGGCGGATGGGCATTTATTGAGGATTTTAACCTTCCATACTTTGGTTGGAGAAAAGAAACTATTTTTAATTATGAAGGGCTAGAGTATACGTTTGAATTTAGAACAGTACTTGATGGGATACACCAACTCTTAATCAACAAGAGTATCACTAAAGAATTCATATTTGAATATAAGAATCTTTTAATAATATAAATAGTTTAATTATTTAAAATTATTTTGATAAGGCCATACAAATTTAATTTTTTAGTTTTTATAACATGAAACTTTAAACAAATTCGGCCAGCCAGTTTTTTTTAATTAATTTTATAAAAAATATCCCATATGCATAAAAACCAATTAATTGATTTTGTACGATCTAACTATTAAATTTTTTTTAAAAAAATTTTACAATTAAAGGTATCTGGTCAGCGACAGTATTCAGATATGTATGATTCTGACTGGTGGAAAAACGTTGAACAAAATATTCCAATAGGAGCGTATGTTATGCCAATCATTCTCTATTCAGATGCTACTCTTTGCGATCATTTGGGCAAGACATCAAGACATCCTGTATTCATGATGCTTGGAAATATTCCCTTGGCTCGTCATAACAAGGTTGATGCCAAAATTTTGCTCAGTTATATTCCTAGTCTTGATTATTGTAGTGTTTCTAAAAAAACAGCACCATTTAGATCAGCAGCACGAAAATTGTTTTATCGTGCACTAGCTGCAATGCTTAGACCATTAAGGTCTTTAAGTTATAATGGTATTCATTTATATGTCAATGGTAGTCTCAAATGGTTTTTTCCATATTTGGCGCTTATAATCTAAGATTGGCCCGAAGCATGTACAATTCTGTGTGCTACTTATGGATCTCCAAATTCTTTACATCCATGCCACTCCTGTCTGATTGATCGTGACATACTAAATAATGTTAATCTTAAAAAGGAAAATATAATTATCTGTAACGAGAACTCAACCAAAAATTCTTTGCACCAAGGCATTGGTAAGCAAATTTTAGTACATCATATGAGAAATGCCTTATGGCAGTAACTGTAAGTAATTCTAAAAATCAAAAAGTGCATATCAAAAATTAAAATAGTATATATGTACTAATTAATAACAAATTCATTGGTAGGTACTTCAATGTTTATACGATGTGCATACCTGATCGCAGTGTTGTACATGGACATTGTCCCGCTGATTTTTCAGGGACGCGGACAGTCCAGGACAGGACGTCCGGAACATGTCCGCAATAATGTCCCAACATGATACATGTCCGCTGGGTAAAACCAATCAAATTGCGGAATTATACGAATTTTATTGGTAGATGATCACGTGTTGAGTCGCAAAATGTCTGGGACAAAAAAAATTCTGGGTGGACATGTCCCGGACGTCCCGTCCCGGACTGTCTGCTGTCTGTGTCTGTGTCCCATGACAACACTGCCTGATCATATGTATCATGTAGACCTTGGGTTATTTCAATATCAGTTATGATTTACCATTGAATTATTAAAGTTAAAATATGCCGGTAGTGCAATAAAAATTCTTGAGGAACGTCTCACCAAAATTCCTCGTTATTCAAAACTTAAAGTTTTTAAAAATGGAGTTAAGAGGTTTAATCGGTTGACTGCTGCCGAATACAGAGACCTAATGAAAATAATGTTATTTGTCTTAAATGAATTAATCATTGACAAAAAACTCAATAAACATTTATGTGATCTTTTTTATTTCTGGATTGACATGTATATATTGAGTTGTCAATCTAAATTTACCAAATCTGATCTTGACAATTTTGAAGTAAGTTTACTAATAAACTGTATAACATATTATTTTTTATTTATTTTTTATTAAAATTTTTTTTTTATACAGAAATCAATCGTTATATGGAGTAGATTATTTATTAAGTTAATGTCTAGGTTTTCATCATCAAACTTAAATTTACTTAAATTACATAGCTGGCGATTTCATTTAATACCATCAATTTACCAATTCGTAGCTCCTAATGGATTTACAACTGAGACATACGAGTTATTACATAAAACTACCGTAAATGGCTGGATACAAGATCTGGGTCTGTTACATTTCACCAATTTTAAAACCCCCTTGTAGACCCGTGGGTCTATTGTATGGATATAGGTCTGATAACAGCATGGGGGACTTTCTCAAATTTCGGAAAAGCTCGGGTTTATCATGTGGGAATTGGCCAATTAGCAGCAACCTCCCTAAGCACATGACACACTGTTGATTAGACAATCGTTGAACGTGGTGAATATTCTCGAATTCTAAGAATTTTGAAGAAACTTTTTGTATCCGGGTACTAGCTAACACGACAACACGTTATTTTAGTTTTCACATCACAATCACTAGCAAATCAATCAAGCCTACACTCCTAAACTTCTTTTTTCTAGTTGTTAAATGATCTTTAATAATAAAAATTTTTATTAAATAGGCTATTGAAATACTTATACATACTATTAATTAATATATGCATAATAAAATAATATAAACTTATTTGCAGGCCAGTCAACATTTTAAATATAGTTTTGTAGTTTTGGCTTAGTAGTAAGCGACATATTTATTTGACTAAAAAAATCCATCTTTAATTTTAGAAGTTTTTAATACAATGATTGAATTCCTATTTCTACTTAACATCTTGGTTTAGCAAAAAGGCCTAAATATAAAATGACAATAATAGTCAGTGAATTGGATGAACTAAACAAAAAAAACCTACGAAATCAGACATATTGAAGAAACAACAACAAAAGAAAAAATTGCAAATAACTGTTGTAGCTTAAATAATTAAGCAAAGCGTTACCTGGACTAAAAAAAAAGAAACTTCGTGATAATAAGAATCGTAGAATAAATATAACATAGTAATTTTCTTTCTTTCACGTTGGCTACGGTTTGTTCGACACGTATTAAACTTCAACTACTTTCGAATTTAAAAAAGAATCTAGAAAAAAGAACATTCTGGCAAGTTAGAACATCACTGAACTTCTACTAAGTGTTGTTATTGTTTGTATATAATATTTCTATTGATTACAGACCTCCTCATTACAGCATGATGCAACATGATGCAACTTGATTTCCTATAGAGACGTTCGCTACGAAGTTATTCAATTAGTGGAATAGTGCACCGATACTAGTTTTTTTCATAAGTTTGCTTATACGCGAAGTTCCGGTTTTACTAGTCTATGCAATATAAAAACTCGTGTAATGTAGATCCCAGAAATCATCGGAATCAAATGTCCCCCATGCTTCTGATAACTAGGGGTTTTTATATGGGGGATCTATTATGCAGAATTACATCATATACATGATCGTGGCATACTGGTTGCATTTAGATGTTCTTTTAATATCAATTATGATTAACGTTGAATTGATTCTAACTCATACCGGTAATAATGGCGAAAAAAAATAATTGTTAGACAAAAAAAAAATATGCTAGAAATACTCAAAAAATTATTCTCGTGGTAAAATATCGATGACTAGAAGTGAGCTAATTAATGCATCTTTTAAGTTATCGTAAAATAGCTTATCAAAGCTTAAAACTATATATCACTAGTTGTCTTGTCGCTCTTTCTGATTTGTTTGTGCTTCGAATAACAACTATTGGGGCAATTGACCTATTAATATACTCGACATGTGCAAATTGTTTATAATATATCAATATGATTTACATTTCTATCGTGTTAAAAAAAAACATTTCCGTCGAATTAAAAAAAATATTTCTATCACTTTAAAAAAAAACAACTTTTCAAGCTAAAAGATAATAAGAAAAATTCATTTGTTTTTTAATAGGAAGATATATATAATTAATACGTAAATGTATGTAAGTATAAAATGAGGCACAATAGAACAATTTTAAAAAAAGTGAAAATAACTAAGAAAAAAAAAAGAAGCTAGAACGCTCGTGAGAAATTAGCAATTGCTACATATCTAGAAAAAAACCCTAGAGCTAGCAAACGAAATACTGCAGAACAGTTCAGTATAACTACAAAACAACTGCGTGAATGGACTAAAAAAAAAATGAATTGAAAAGTGCCCACCTTATGTTAGACGTCTAAATATTGGTGGACGTCCAAAATATCCACTTTTGGAAGTTGATCTAAAATCTTGGATTATGTCATTACATTCAAAACAAAAGGCTGTAACTCGACATATGATTAGAGCTAAAGCCAAACAACTTGCCCAACAATCACCTTTTAATTCAATTTACCTGACGATCAAAGAATGTAAATGGAGTGACAAATGGCTTGAATGTTTATGCGTCGTAATAAATTAAGTAATCGGTGCCGTACTACTATTGCACAGAGATTACCAGAAGAATTAGAATCTCAAAAAGAGGAGTTTTTAAGTCACAGCTTATTTCATCGCATGCGTTACAAATATCCTCTTTCACTCATTGGAAATATGGATGAGACTCCATTGTCATTTGATGTACCTAATACTTTTACGTTGAAGAAACTGGTGCTCATACTGTCGGAATTTGTACAACTGGATACGAAAAATCCAACTTTACAGTCGTTTTATGTTGTTTGGCTGATGGTACCAAATTGCCACCTATGATCATCTTTAAATTAGTAAATGTACCACGGCAAACATTCCCACCAGGCATTGTTGTATGAGCCAATAGGGAAGGATATATGAATTCTGATGAGATGGTTTTTTGGATAGAAAGAATTTGGGCTCGTCGGGCTCCTTTATCTGTTAATCCCCGTTCATTACTGTTTTTGGATTCTTTCCGTGACCATCTTACAGATCCAGTTAAAAACCATTTTAACGAGAAAAATACCAACATTGCGGTTATTCCAGGTGGGCTTACTAGTAAACTGCAACCATTGGATGTGTACATTAATAAGTCCTTTAATGATAAGGTATATAATTTTAATTTTAAGGAAATATTTGCATGATATTATTTTATAAATTTAACACTTTATTTAAGTATCGCAAATGCTACCTCGATTGGATGGGAGAGGAAATTAAGAAATTAACGCCTACAGGCCGTATCCAACGACCCGCTTATAACGTGGTGGCAAGATGGATAAAAAACTCATGGGATCAAGTTGACCCTGCTTATATCAAAAGGTCTTTCAAGTGTTGTGGCATCTCCACCGCTCATGATGGATCCGAAGAAGACATAATGTTTGACTATGATTGGGTGAAGAATCCAGAAGTTCGAAAGCATAGTAATTACGTACATGTTGCAGACAATGCAAGTGACGATGAAAGTTTGTCGATTTGACATTAAACGATAATGATAATAACGATGACAGTAGTAATAATGACGACGGTAATAATGATGTTGATGGTGATAACGATGTTGACAGTGATAATGAGGTTGATAACGAGGTTGACGGTGATAACGATGTTTATGATAGTAGTGAAGAACATGACGAGGACGAAAATTGGAATGAGAATTATGATGAAATTGAAGACACGTATTATGAAGATGAAGCGGTGGAATACACTAATGTATGGGAAATAGAACATGAATAGATAGGGATAGCACAATCTATTCACTTATTGCACAACTGCAAATTTCAATAATACTTAATAATCGTGGAGTAATATATCGCAATATTGAAGGTTTATACAATCATTATATACCAATGTAATGTATTCACTTGCTGTTTAAATAAATTATTAGAAATTGGATGATTAGCAATTAATAAAGATATTCAAAAATTCTATATGTTTTATAATTTGGTAAATTCGTGTCAGGAATTGTTCAGATTTTTCGAACAGGGGTTTATGCTTGTACTATTTTATTACAATGTATATACAGGATGTAAAATTATTGTATAAAAAACGCATAAAAAAGTATAAAATACGTATAAAAACACATACATCGAGTAAACATCCTTTAAAATGTTTGGAATGGAGTCGATTTTCTGAACAAAAAATCGGATAAATTTAGAACTTTCCAATCAAATTCCAAGATAATTTTTTTTATAAGGCATTAATTAAACTTTGAACCAATAAATGCGTTGGCATTAAGAAAAATTGTACTATGATACTTACAGTAGGTATTTTTGTTAGATATTACCGGTATGCTTCAGGTATCATACCCGGGTCTTTTAATAATTATTTCCTATTATATACCCGGGTCTATTAATAATTCTTTCCTATTATATACCCGGGTCTATTACAGTTTACCAAAATTTTAACCTAGGTTATAGACCTGGGTATGATACATAGTGGATCTACTATCTAGGGGGATCTTGTATCCGACCATTTACGGTAATGTCAAGCAACCATATCGCATGACAAACAAACGTTGTATAAACACACAGATGCAAGCAACTGTAAGTATTTTTTTTAATGTATATGTATATATTTATATATTGGATTATTTTTACTAATATAATATATAATTTACAAATAAATGGATAATTTAATTTTTTTTTTAAAAAAAAACTTTTTTAAGGTGTCTCGTCAAAATATCTTCATGTCGTTTGTTTCAAAGTCTCGATCAAGATCAAATAACAAATCGTATAATAGAATTCCTTCAAAAAAAGTTATTAAGCAGATGACTCAACATACAATCGATCAAGTTATAAACCAGCTTCAAAATGCAGACAATTTATAGATAAACGGTTTTAAACAGCTTAAACATTGCATTTATGATTATTTTCTAAGCATTGAAAATTGGACATCATATGATATTAAACATGAAAATATATTGATCGAAGTATTTGATTTTGCTTATTTGGACAATGATAATAGAGTGATCATCCGTGCAGTTTCAAATTATTATAATCAAGCAGCCTTTTCAGATGTATGTATTGAAATGGACGAATTAGAACAAAATGACTATTTAACAGATGATGGAATGTGTTATGCAAAAGTATGTATGAATTAAAAATATGAGCTTAATATAAATAGTATACTAACATTATTTAAATTTATTTTAAGGTTCTTCTTATTATTCAGATCACTTCGTCAAAATTAGATCAGAAACTTGAACTTGCTCTTGTTTACTGGTATGACTTTGCATATCCATCCAACATAAATAATCGTTATTTTTATAAGTGTGCAATTCTTAAACTTGTTGAACATTATAATTTAATTCCTATCACTTCAATTGCAAATACCGTACATATCATACCAAAGTTTAATGAACCAGGCATTTTTTTCGTAAATAGATATATTGATTTTTAGAAAATATATGTATACTTGTTAATCGAATGTTATTTCAATAATTACTTTGCTTAATCAAGTCCATATTTTCGTTTTAAAAATTTAAATGTTAAACCACCAAATAAATGCAATCCTCCGGATTCTGAAGCCAAAAATTAGACCAAGATTGATATGTTCTGCTAATAAAATTGGGCCCGAATATAAAAATATTTAAACTATCATTTTTTTTCTTGTCTTTAGTGTTTATTTAACTTGCAAAATATAAAATCATATACTAAACAGGATTAGTAGCATTTAATAATATCATTATTCAAAAAAAAATTTTAATTAATAGCATAATGCTTAAATTAAATGTAGTTATTTTGAATCACGATCTTATGATCTTACCTTTTTACTAAGGTAAACTAGCCAGTATCTTCTATTTTCCTGTACCCACGAGTTTTATAGAAACCGTAATATAATAAATTATATATTAAAATATAAAATTAAATGTTTGATGCGGTCTGTGAATTAGTCGTCATGATGAAGATTTGTAATAAGACAAAAAAACCATTCTTAGGTTTAATAAGTTTAAATTATACTGTAGTATTAATTACTTATGATAGTTAACAAAGGTAGTACCTCGATCCTATTCTTTAATTAAAGGCCATTAAAATCGAATCTGAATACTACTTTGTATATAACCTGAACCTGGACGAATCTGGATTTAATTATTCAATCCGTATTCTATATGAATCGTTAGTACGATGGGTGGCACTTCATGCCACCCATGTTGCTCAGTACATTTGGTCAGTGTTGGCAATTTTTTGCGGCCAATTTTTTTAGCAATTGGTTGGCAAACGGCCAACGGCCAATTGTCTAATATTTAAATTTCGGTCAAAAATTTCTAACTTACACAATATTAAAAAAGACTATATTGTATTAGATTGTTTGTTACGGTTTTATTATAAGGTATTTAATAAATAAGAAAAAAATTTTAATCTTTATTTTAACAAAAAATGTATAAATAAAACGTAAGTTTGCAAGGTGGGTGGGTGGGCAGTACTCTAGTAATGGTTTACGAATTTGAAATAGTAAATTTAAATAGAGTAAATAGTATACAGTAATGTATAGTATAGAGAGTGTATAGAGTATATAAAAACATAGATTTTTTAGACTAATTTGGCATGATCTGATTCCTAAAGGAGAGTATACAAGGCAAAGACAGGTTGATCTTTGATCAAGAAAAATTTTATTTATTTTAATTAAAATAATATAAAAAAAATGCAAAAAAAAAGGAAAAACTAAGCTAAAGTCATGTACCCACGTGATTTTTTGAAATTTTAGTTAAAATTCGTATCAGAGTCTGTTTAGCATTAGGGTCGGGGTTAGGGTTAGGACCAATATAGGTAAAATTACATTCCCGACATTTTTTATTAATGGCCCAAGATAGGTTTAGAATGCCGTTTTTATGTTCTTGCATTTTTTTTTGTTTTTTGACTTCTTCGGGCTGATCCGTGTAAACAAAATTTCGCGACTCCGTTTGGTTGATTTACACGAAAATGTCACGTGGGTACATGGCTTTAGACGACCCCTAAATATGGAAAACAACCATCGAAAACCATGCAAACAAACTGTATTCTATGTTAAATAAAAAAAAAAATATGACGATATCAATTCCGTAAACCTTATTTTTTCTTTAATTCAATTTCATTGTGATTAATTAACAAAACTTTAATCACACTTTAATAATTCTTTAGCAAGAATGAAGTGCGTTACAAGTCATAACTGAAGACAATAGTGAAATTAATTTCACCATATTTCACAAGTTGTACTGTATAGTAGTACCAGTATCTTTAGTCACAAACTAATTAACATCAGATCATATTAAATAGATTTTAATGTTAGGAAAGAGATGTTATCGACTTTGTTCATCATTAAGTTTTTTATAATAGTAAATATAAAAGTCGGATTAGCCATTAGTATTCTTATGCTAGGGTTAGTTAAGAAGAGTTAAGAAGAGAACTTATATAAACGAAGCCTATGCCAAAATTATGAATCAAGAGCAGTCTTGAGGTAAAAAAATTTTTTATTTTGCCAATTAACCTTTACACATTTTTCATCAACTTATTACAGAAAAGGTTGTACAGCAGTAAGCATAAACCAAATCTGAATTTGTTATTTTATTTTATTTTTTTTAAAGCATTAAGATTCATATTGTTAATATTGCTCTTGGGTTTACAGATTTACTAGATTCATATCTCAAAAAATGTGACTTACACTTGCGCTTATCTTATTAACAATTTTGAAAGAGCAATGCATAATATACGTGCAAGGTGGTTCCGGATACTTGTAGTCTTACAGATTAATTGTTGTTAGTAGCCATATAATTTTCGTAAAGACGAGCCTATTGTCATACCCACTAAGGATATATCAATTTATATTCTATAATATACAGATTTCGGAGTGGACATTTTGAATATGTATAAAATTGGACCCAAACATAAGTGTCCCTTTACTTTGGTTTGAAAAATTCTCATTTTTATGTGGTATTTTGGTTGCTTTTATTAGGTAATATAGATTTAGGATTGATTTAAGAATGCCACCTTTGATCTTAAAGATCTTTGAGTATATATTTCGCTTGAACACCCATTAGAAAGATGCAAAGCTCTGTTTTTTTGACTCTTGAAAACAAATAGAGGTCTTTATATGTTTATTTTTTTGCTTTAGTTGAACTTTCTTTTAACATTCTTTTTTTCGTAAATAATCATTCTGCAAATAATTCTGGTTATAGGATTTAGCTCTGATGAAGAACCTTTGGGATGGTCTATAATGATTTCTGCACTATATGGCTATATTAGATATAAAAGTTCGTTGTTCAAAATTAGTAAGTTTCTTTGGAGCGTCTTATGATAATTCTTGAGCTATAGAAAAATTCTAAAGTCTTATTTTTGCTGTTTGCATTATCAGGTGTAATGATTTGAACCGAGAAAAAAAAATCAACAATGCCGAGGCTTTCAAAGTTTATAATATTCTCTCAATACAAGCTAAAGTGAAGATTTTTTTTCTCAGCCTGGGGACTTCACTATAACGAAAGTTGTATTTTTATTTCTTAATTGTAGTGATTTTGTTTATATATATCTATTCTACTGATATTTTTCTTTTAGATTTTTGGCGTAATCAAGGTATTTTCAAAGATGATTCTTGCATTTTGCTTTTTTTTTTTTTTGTGTGAAACTTTCTAACTTTTTATTTCTATTTGTGCTAATGATTTCATTGACTCAAATGGGCTTTTGGTACGTATTTTATTTTCTATTTTGTTATTTTAGTATCTTTTATTTCAGACACTAGCTGTTATATTGTGTGGATATTATGAAAAATTGTTAAGCTATGTGCACATTTCATGTTTTCTAAGTCATTTCCTTCCATTAATCTTTTATTTAATCTTTTATTTTTCTTTAGAATTTGAACATCTATACGGTGAGATGATATTCCTGAAGTCCAATACTTATCGAGTTGAAGTATAATAATTCCGGAATTCAAAAATTCTACACTATTGAATCTCTATAACGAGAGTGAGTTGTAATAGGATTCCGGGTAAATTTATTAGGGATCTTGACATTTATTAGTCTAAGATTTAAAGTAACCTATTCAAGTTTGTGAATGTTTACTATTTATTGGCGTTATGGCATTTATTAATCTAAGTATTTAATTTCATTTACACTAGGTACGTTCATTAATAATTCAGGCTAACTTCTTATCTTGAAATACCATATCCAAAAATTACAGCATTAACGGTAATTAAATTATAGTATTAATCTTTGTTTCATGCATGGCTTTTTGTGTAATAAAATTCTTTCTTTCTTATTACCGTTTAGAACTGACTATAGTATTCCCATAAAATAACTCCAAATTTATTGAATAAATATCCAATCGGAGAGTGTAAATTTTGACTATTCCAAATCATTGCGACGAAGAATCCGAACACGTGTAAAAGAAGAAAAAGGCAAAAATACGCAATAACACGCAATAACTAATGTTTAAGTTGATCTTGGTGCACTAATTAAAGATAGCGGGAATGAAATTTTACATATAGTAAGCATCACTTTAACCCTATAGCCTCTAATGTTAAGGCTCTAACCCTAAATAATTATCTCACGCACTTAATTTATTTACAAAATCGGTATTACCCGCGATAAGTATAAGGCCATGGGTACTATAGTCAATGCTAAACGGTATACTTATGGTTTCAAATTGATTGATATTTATAATAAAAGATAAGTATTTTGCCCGTAATTCTTTTGTTCATTGTTTCGTATTTATTGATTTGAGCTATTAGTAAATTATTTTTATTTTCTAGATCAGGTTTTTTTAATTTATCTAAATTACTTCTCAAAGTAATAATAATACGTCAGGACAAACCCACGCTGAATTCTAGTAAAGCCCGCTCTGATCATAGGCTTTGGGTGAAATTAACATTAGCATAATGTTTTTATATGTTAATACGGATTTCACCCTCATATAAACTGCATAACAGATTTACCAAAATTCAGCGCGGGTTTCACGCTGTTGTGTAATTAATTATTTCTTACTCTCAAAGTCCCTGGGCTGAGAAAAAAAATTCTTCACTATAGCTTGTATCAAGATAATACTATAAGGAGGGGTAGGGAAAAGTACCATCACGGCAAATTTAACCTATTAATTAGCCAAAAAGCAACAAGTTCTTTTAATTGACTGTGATTCCAAGCCTATTCATGCCAAATCTACTAAAAAGAACTCATTAACCACACCCTCAAATAGTTCCGGAATTCACTTGATCGAATCTTCACTATAATAAGGCTTCACTATAGCAGGATGAGTTGTAATTAGTATCGATTCGTCTAATTTGAGCTATAAGCGTAGTTGTATAACATAATTTTGTATGCATAACAAAAATTTTTATAAAACATGGTATTAAGCATAATATATGCTTAACTATATTAGTATTGGTAATTATTAAATATTAAATTATAATAATAATAATATATATGTTAAATAAGTATTTATAGAATATTAAAATTAATTGTTTGTTTAATATAATTTATTATAATAATTAAAAAAAATATTAAATTTAAGTAATTTAGTTATATATATTAAAAAAAATATTTGCTGAATAATTAAGATTAATATTTAATTTGTATTTTATTATAATATTAAAAATAAATATTTACAAAATAATTAAAATTAATATTTAACTTATATTATATTTATAATATTAAATAAATACTTGTTTAAATATAAATAAAATACTTATAGAATGCTAAATATTTTGAAATATAATTTATAAATATTTATTTAATAATTGTAATTGGAATAATATAAGCTAAACGTTTTTTTAAATTCCTGATGTTAAAGTTCTGATTTAAAAGCACAAGAATAAAAAAAAAAAACTTGGCATATAAAAATTAAAAAAAAAACTACCTAACCTGGCTAGGAATCTTAGTTCAAATCATGAAGATTCCTATGACGTAAATAAAGTTAACCACGTGCAAAATGCTTCAGGCAGTCATGAGTGACACTTAGTGCGACAGAAATATTTATTCTATGATTTTATAGAATTCTAATAAAAAAATTCATCGAATTTGGTCTTATGGTTTTCGTTCAAAGTTTAGAAAAAAATTTTGGGGCAGTTGTTTTGATAATTTTTCTAATCTTTAGCAAAGGTAACCACAAGACTAAATTTAATAAACTTTTTTTATTTGAATTCTATGACTTTATGGAATTTAAACAAAAAAAAAAGAAACAAACCAAACCAAATTTGCCCTTTTAGTTACCGATATATCTTCACTCAAAATTCAAAAAAATTTTGGCGTAGCTTTGTTTTGATAAACGGTTTGAATTTTTTCTAAATTTTAAGCGATATTTGAATTTTATAAAGCTATAGAATTCAAATAAAAAAAAAAAGCACGTCGAATTTAGTCTTATAATTGCTGAGATATCTTTGCTCAAAGTAAAAATTTAAATTTGCAGGGGTATGATTATCAAAATCAGGTATAAAGAACCCCTATTAATTTCTGGGATAAAATTCGAGTCGCTAAAGTCAGCAAATCAAAAACGTGCTAAGCAGGAGTAATGGGGTGTAATGGGTCCTGTGAAAATAGCCATGTGAACGGAAGGATCCAACACACGTAATCAAAATTTCAAGAGGTAAGATCATTTGTAATGACCTTCCGCAAACAGTAATTCTAACTAAATAAGGGACGCGATGAGAATCATGGGAAGTGCGATACGATTTTATATCAAGTACCAGTTCAACTCCGGATTATTCCAATACACAATACAGAGATACAAATTAAGAGATGATGACAATAAATACTGCTTTATACAATGGAACAATGTTATAGGCATTTTTTATTGCGTCACTAGAAAATCGCACATGCCAATTAACATGCTGAAATTATATCTACGTACTACTTACGTATTTTATACATCATTCCCGGAAGCAAAGATCTCTAACAAGTATTTTACGTTAAAATTCGAGACAAAGAAATCAAAATAATAAGTTAGTACGATTTACAAAAATAGGCTTGAAATTTTTATCGCGCCACTAGAAAATCGCATACGCCATTTAACATGCCTGACATATTAATTTGTTTTATTTTTTAAATCAAAACAAACAAAGAAACTAATATATTATCGTGATAGTTTAGAATGGTTCTTTGATCACGCAAAGTCTAACACGTAATTTTTTATTACACTAATTAAAAAAATCATGCATGTGACATTGGAGAAAAATCCCATTTAATGCAAAATATAGAAACAAATCATTTTTGCACACTGATACCGAAATAGGCAGAATCCTAAAAAATAGAAATGAAATCATGAGGATGGATTGGTAAATCATATTTTAATGATCATTTGATTTCATTGATGAAACTCTGATCATAATATAGCAGTTTAACTCGCTATTACTTTTTTTTTCAATTTATCGGTATAACAATTGTTTTACTCTATTCGGTCCAGAGTCTCTACTCCGCATGACAGACATACGGGTGATACAGTATTATGAAAACCCATAATTTTATATTTATCATGTCTTTAATTTATCCATCAATTACAGAAATTATATGGCTCGAACATTTATTAATAAATATTATAAATAAAATTTAGTGAGTCATATTAAATCAATCCACATTAAGATATTAAAGATGATTCCACGTCAACCAAGACAAATATCATTTAATGACGAATTGACTCAAACATTAGAAAAAGTACCACCTCCAGGGATTCTAGTGCTGTTGATTTATACGCTTCTTGTTTTCACAACTTTGACGCTTCTTTATTTTTATGGTATGTTTCTTTTTATAATTAACTTAATTTTGAACTTAATTTTGAATTTATTGTTAATTATAATATTCAGATATTGAATCGAACTATATATTATTTTACAATCAAAATGTTAATAACCAGTATGAACTTTTTTTTTTTTTATTAAATAAAATTTATTAAATCAAACACTAATGTTTATTAAATATTTTATAGAGATATTAATTATTTTGGTTTAATAATAGCTTACCTTACTTGTAGTTTGATGGCACTTTTTTACCCGATTTTTGAATACTTTAAGTATAAGAAAAGATATGGAATAATATTTAATATGTAATTATAATAATTATTATTCTTTTGCATAAAAATTTTTAAATAATATTATTGCACAATAATTAAACATGACTTTGTTATAGATTGGGAGCTGGCTTCAGTATACCACTTGTTTATCCATATTTAAAAGATCAGGTTATTGGTCCTGATAATCGAATAATTCAATGTGACCAAATTTATTCTTCAGGTTCATCGCAGGATCAGTGGTGTGCTTACCACCAACGTCGTATTATATTATCATGGTTACTTATATTTGTGTGGTTCACAAAATTTTTTATTTATTCACTTCTTATCCCACTACTAATTGTGTTAGTAATTTTATGTAAAAGAGGTTATAAAATTTCAAAGTTATGGGTCGTTTATCAGTATCAATATAGAAAAGGATTATTTTTAACATGGTTAAAAGAACAAAAAGAAAAATCAAGACAACAACATATTGAATCAGTAACTATTAACAACGTCAAAAATGATAAGGCTAATAAGGAAATCAACATAGTTGAAATAGTTATAATTGGATAATAGATAATAGATCTAAATAGCTGATTTATTCTTATTAAAATTACAGGTCATTCTCGTTACAGTGAAGTGATCGTGATGTGGGATTTTCTTCACTATATCGAGAACTTATTACTTGTAGTAAAGTCATTATATCGAGATAGTTTTTATATAAAACAGTTCTTAATGAAAGATGAGAGTTCACTATAATGAGTGTGACTTGTACTTTGTAAAATGGAAACAACTTAATTTCTATTAAATATTTTATAGTTATTGTACAGTGATAACTTTCATATCAATAAAACTCAGTTTAATATTATTGCTAAAAAAAACAACTTACACACTAAATAAGAGTGTAAATAAAATATAATTGATCTGTTACTTAAACAATTGAAACAAGAAGAATTCGAGGAAATGCCCAATAACGTCAAGATCTCACCCAATAAAAATTTTTAAAAAAGTGAAGAACTAAACTTAATCAAGTAATAACCTAATAACCTAATGTACATAAGACTCTTTTCTTAAAAATTTCAAATGAGAATATAAAGGAAGTGGTGACTTAATAAAGCACGATACTGCATAATGAGAATTTAAAGTAATATATTGTTTGATTTTGAGGTGTTGCAAATACGTTGCTATGATCAATAAAAATGACAAGAGTATATAGTATATATACAGATATGTTAAAAATTCTTTTTAAACAAAAAGCATATACCGGTAGTATACAAAAAACTTTGTGTCGGTTATACTATTTTACAGTATATACTACTCTATATTGACATATTCTTAACATTGTTTAATTTTAGGCGGGTAATTATTTTTTTGGATGGATGTATGACATTATGAGTGCTTGCCTTAAACGCCTTGCGTTCTATGATCTGTAACAAACAATAAATCAAAGCTGATAAACTATTTACCAAGATGACTAGTTTATTGAAAATATCTTTAACAGCATTGATAATTTTAACAAAGGTTTGAATGAACGCTTTTCATGAAAATCTTACTATTATTCTAGAAAACAAGCTTGTCAATATAATCATTCAAATTCTCTTATAATAATAATTATTTTTATAAATTATAGGTTTATGAAAAATAATAATAATAAATTATCTCGTAAAATTCAAAATATAATTGAATTATCTCGTGATTTAATACATAATTTAAAGTTAATAATACAGAATAAACTTAATTCATAACCATAAGTGAAGTAGACCATTTGATCTGTCTGCAATTTCTCACATTAGGGGTTTCAGGCCTAAGGTTCAAGTTTTTGATTTCGAATTAAATGACGTATTTATTTCAAAATCAATACCTAATTTATAAATCCTATTTATTTTTTATTTAAAACTTATTTATATAATAATAATGAATTCTTTTACAATCGTAAATTTTTTTTCAAAATTTTATTAAAAAATTTTTATTATTAATCTCCAAATAACCCCATTTCATTTTCTGATTTAGAAATTTCAAAACAGAAATAGGACTTCATCGAACTCCCACTTTTTTTTCAAAATCGAAACTTCCTATTATTACTTTTCATTTCGCTGGGCTGATTAATATAAAAAATAATTGCTATAATCGGCCGCGCAAAATAATTGGTTTATTATATTTGACAGTAATTTCTAATATACGAAGATGTACAATACCAAACGACCGTAGTCGCTGTTACTATCTGTTTTGGGAGAGCAAAAGTCAATAATACCAATTTAATAGTAAATCAGGAACGAACCTTTATTAATAAAATATCACGAGAAAAACGTGAGTAGGTTACTGCTAGAGAAAGACATTACAGTAAATGTATGCGGAGTTAGTATCGGTATAGAATTAGACAAATTGGGATGGGTAATTGTTAGATAAATGTGGGTCAATTATGATAAGATTTAACAGTGGCGGGAATAATTGTAGTATTTGGTAATGATAAGGATGGGATCAGATGATTATGCCAAGAATGATTATTCTTAATGCACGGCAACATTTAAGAGTTGATATTTAACAATGATTGTTTATTGCTCATTAAATAAATCTATAATACTAATAAAAGAAAACAATAGAAAAATAAAAAACATGAAGAAAATAAATAAATAAATAAATAAATAAATAAATAAATGAAAATTTTTTTAATAGTGAACAGTAAAAATCTATACTGTTCATAAATTCATAATAGTGTTTTCATGGGAACTCTGAGAATGCTAATTTCGAACACTGGTCCGATCTTAAAGCAGACCAAAGTTTCGATTTAGACTGGTACCATGACAGACTGCAATCTATAGTTCAAGTTGGATTGGATAACTTCCCTAAAGACATCCAGTGAATCATGGCCATAAATTGCCAGTGTTAACCTGAAATACCTCTTGGAGAGTCGCGTAGCACAGGACACGGAACTGCGCTGTGTTATATTATAATAGTTAGTATATAGTTAGGGTTTATTTATAGTGATTTAGCAATCTGAAAGAGAGTGTGATGTGTATTTAGAATCAATAGAGTATCCTTTAATTTATATAATGAATTACCACGGCGGCAAACATGCCTACTAATTGTAGCGAATATCACCCATAATAAAAGTTCACATATGGCACAAATACACGTATTCCAAGAACTTTGGATAAAAGCATAAGGTATAGTATATTAATGATGAATCGCATTAATTTTTAAATACACTATTTTTAACAATTATTTTACATCCGATTAAATAAAAAGAAAAGCTATAAAATTATAACTGAACCAACGTACATTGCATTTGTCTTGCGGCGCCACGTGTTGTGTTAGCTATCATAATGGTTACTAAAATTGAATATTACTTTGCATAATCATGGGCAAGTTTTCGAGCAACTTAAAATTGTTTAAAGGAAATTCTTAAAAATAGTGACGAGTACATGTCATTATTGAAGTTGGTCAAGAGACAAATATTCATGCATTTAACGCACATTCTATCATCCTAAGTCCACGATGCTTATATTTTAGGGATAAATTAGGTGCAATTCTTTTAATGACAATAAAATAAAAATAATAAAGCAAATAAATTTCATGAAGTATTCGATATTATCATCAAGCACTAGTAAATATAGGGTCAGTGTCATTTATTTCACCGACAATTATTTCACCGACAGTTTATTTCACCAATAAGCTTTTTTTTTTTTTTTTTAAAAAAAAAACAATTGCACTAACCTTAACTTTAATTCCAAACCTGATCCTAACAACAATACCAGAATTACTTTGTCGGTGAAATAATTGTCGATGAAATGAACTTGTCAGTGAATTGATTGTCGGTGATATGATGATATGAACGGGACTGTAAATATATATAGCATTTAACTTAATTTAAAAATATTAATAGATGGGTTATCATCTCTTTAGAAGCGATTAATGCATCGGTTATTTTCAATTTTAGTGAATTTAGTTTATAAAGCATATCTATTTATTTCTTCTTGAGAAAAATACTTCTGTTTCGTCTTAACTTTTCTTGTGTTTTTATCTTGATTCAAATGAAATTCGGAAAATATCTTAATTTTTATCTTAAAGTTTGATAATTAGCCGGAGCGTAGCGACGGCCAATTAGTGTCTGTGCAAAGTGATACAAAAATTACCTTCCTGATGTGCTTCAATTGTAAAAATCTTGACAAATTTTACTTTTTTGATTTACTTGCATATATATGATGTAAATCTTATCAGAAATGGAATTTGGAAATTTTTTGTCTGTCCGCACGCGTGTCTATATTTGTGCTTCAATGTTACCAACATATGCATATTAACGCGTTTATGTAATATGATGAACATCATATGATGGGTTCCGGACATATAATGCTATAAATACTAAATGCAGTACAATATGTATAAATATTTTGGCTCCGGCCCTACAATGCTACGCATTAGCCTAGTTTTAGGTTACGTTATTAAGGGGGTATTACACTATCATGAACAATGGTACAATAAACACTTTTTATATTTAAAAAAAATCCAATCCAACACGGGAATTTTTTTGATTTTGAATGTGTCAACCCGGAGAATTTTTATGATTTTGTTTGCGGCAACCCGGAGCATTTTTTTGGATACATACCAATATGGTAATTCCGAGAACTTTATTAACACAAAACCTGAAAACCCACATTGTCTTCCGTTATTGTAGTTCGTTATATATCCTTGATAAAATTCGGCCTTATTGTCGCAATGTTTCTCAACCCATGGAGTTACCTCAACTTTTATTAACTGAATTCATTCATACGAGCACAGTATGATACATATACACACAGATTATGGTTAAAACGTCACTTTAATACTAACCAGATCTCTAATCTCTAGTATATGGAAACCAGTGTTTAAAATTTGATGTTCTCATGTTCTCAAAGGTACTAAAGTTTTTTTAAGAACATTAATAAAATAAAGTTCTCTTATTTGAAAACATTTTGTATAGATAAAATGTTCTTAAATTACTATTAATATTAAATAATTAAACTATTATAACTTTTTTTATTACTATAATGGTCTGGTTTAAACCCTTAAATAATATTGTAGACAAGAACTTCTGATTTCAATGGAATATTAAATATTGAAATTGGTTTAATAAATCATGAGATCTATATTTTAATTTTTGTAACTATTAGTTTTTCTTTACAAATTTGCAAGAAAAAACTTATAGTTGCAGAAAATTAAATAAGTATACAGTAGTTTGTTTGACCAATTTTAGTGTTTCAAGTACAATTGAAATAGAAAATTCCTGTTTATAATTTACTTAAAAGCCCAAGATAGGCTTATATAATAAAAAATATAAGCTTTTTTAAAAATAATATTCTATATAATGAGAACAATAAAACATTGTTGAGAATATTAAAACTTTAAATTTTAGTTTACCTGTGAACATAATTTTAAATATGAATTTTAAATACTGATCGCAATGTCTTGTATATATGACATGATAGTTGTAGACAAAAAGAATGCATGCAGATTTAAATAAATCATTAGTAATTGAACCAAATACTTCGTGGGCATTAAGTAATCGTGGAAAATTTTATTTCATGATGAAGAAATCATTTGTAGGTTTAGTTAAATCATTATAAGTTAATCTAAAAGATGCGACTGAACTACATAGAAACAATTTAGCCTATTAAAGTAAATTTATAATGGCTTTGGTTTTATTAGAGTTTATTATAATTTTTAATATACAGTAGATACCTATAAGAAAAGTGGTACGGGTTGTGGTACAGGTTGGTGTTGGGAATGCTCGAAATGGCACAGATCCTGTAGCACATTGAAAGGGCTCCAGTCACGGGACTTTTTCTTTTTTTGTGTACCTCAAAGGATTTTCCATTTGTTTACATCGTTATGATAGTAATATTGCTCCTATACGAAACGTATATAGTAGAATCACCTTAGCCCCAAATATAATAAGCAATTTGATGCAGTAAATTAGGGACAAGCACATGCTAACTGCGCATGCCAAGGTCACAAACTAGTTCACGTCAAAGGCATTTCGCTGCTAATTTTTGTTTGTTTCCTTAAATAATAAGCACTGGTTCTTGCATGTGGCGGTTTTTCTGCCAATGTTTGTTTATTCCCCTATCTTCAGCAAGCCATGTAATTTATCGCAGTTTTGCATATGGCATTCCATATTCAATGTTTGTTTACACCCCTTTTCGTTAAACAATGTATTTAGCTTGGACTTTAGTTCTGATAATATTATGGTACTGGCTCATGAATTTTGGCTCCAGCCAGTGTTTAAAATTGGATTTTAAAATTATATGCGGAATACATTTAATATTTTAATAAAAGTTGCAGAATTATTTATTAATATGCGGATTACATTTTTTATTAACAATATAGTTGTGGAATTATTTATTAATATGCGGATTACATTTTTTATTAATAACAATATAGTTGCAAAAAATTAATTTAATATGTAAAAACTAGCTTTTTTATTTTTCCGCTCAGTTAAGAATTTTTAACAAATTCCATAATTGAATCAAATTACTTGATTACAATCACGTTTGAATCAACATAAGTTGATAGAATAGATCAAAAAAAAGATAAGCAGAGGCAAGAAACCTATAAAACTAGCGACAGAAACAAGACTGAATTTGGTAATCAGGTTTGGTGCAGGTCCGCATAATCAAACCATTAATTACCTTCCGTATATAGTAACTACTAATTCAATAAAAGGCCGCATGAAAACAAGGGTGTGAGATTATGCCAACAAACATCCATTCAGCTATAGATTACAATGTCCTTCCCTCTATATGGAACCTGCTATTTTCATTCTCATTATCACATATCAGTTGCGCAAATTAATTGCTATTTCCGGGTGCATATTCTGTAATCATGCATAATTTACAACTAACGCTAATGCAAATGTTTCACCTAATAAAATTCATTTCAGGTATGCCAGGCAAATCATTGCAATTTTGAACATGCGTGACTTTTGATTTTAATACTATACCATAATAATTATACTAGCCATTTACTAAAATTGTCAAAAATGGTGTTCTTAATCTATTGCATTAGAGATTAGTTAATTCCGTAGATGCTTATTTAAGTTTAAGCAATATGCATAGAATAGTTGCTATGAAGTACAAATTATTCTTGCCGTAGTATTTCTATGCAGAATAATTGAGAATTTTAAAATCTTTCGTTATATTGAGATTAAGCTTATGCATTAACTCTATATAGAGAAGATTGGTTTTATATAACAAGCGTCCACAGATTCACCTCATATCAAATCTGCAAAATAAAAAAAAATATAATATGCGGAAATTCTGCAGAATTTTGTTTTTTTATATTTGCGAAATCTGCATGTATTAAAAAAAAAACTTGCGGAATAAATATTTAATCTGCGCTCTGCAGATTCCACATACCAATTTTAAACACTGGCTCCAGCACAAACGAAAATCCCGAGCAGCTCTTACTGCTCCAAGTGTGCCTAGAAGTGAAGGAATTCACCTCCAAACTTTCGCTCAAGGTGAAGTATATCATTGTAAGTCAGAGATGTTCTATAGAATTAAATAAAGTTAGTAAATATAATCTAAATTTTTTGTATTTATTAAGAGGGTGAAAAGTATATAAACTCTCCCTTTTCGTCTCAATAAAACATAACTGAGGACGAGTATAACTCAAAGTTCAAGATAACTCAGAAGAGTTTGTATTTGAGTAACTCAGTTAGAGTTAAACGTTGTAGAGTGATAACCTTCGAAATTAGAGTAGAAGCGTTAGCTCTACCTGTTATTATTTATAAACTGACAATTACCTCCCTGATACATAAATTCGTATCAGATTCAATCCTGTGATCACGAGACACTGTTAAGTCACTTAACGATCATTTCCTGCTTTGCTATAGTAAGACCTAAAGAACCTCAAGACCCAAACAAATCAACCACGCCTCTTTCTGCCTGCCAATTCTAGGTTCTAGAGTCTTGCATTCCTGTAGGACATTGTTTTGAATAGATAGTGATGTTGTTAGTGTATTTTAGTATTTAGACCGATATCTTAGCCCACCACAATTGGTAGTGACTGTGAGATTGAACTTCACAATACACCTGAAGCAAAGACTTTATACCAACCTATTGACAAACTATGAGATCAAATTAATCAATAATTATGGCTACTTCGAGACCATGATCTACATATACAATTCCAAGATCTATCTATTATCAGTATGAAGAAGGATACACAGTCGAATCTTCTATAGGACTCCCTGCTCTCTACGATCTATCTAATCGAAGAAGAAACCAATCTGTGCACCCTAGTCAGAAGAAAAGCAATGATTATGAGACCTATCCTATAAGAGAAAAATAAGACATATAGTAGTAAATACTCAAAAGTAGGAGAATTATATAATAAATGTGCTATCCTAGCCAAGACCCTTACGGACGAACAAGCTGCTAAATTTCAACGACTTGTACATGAAGTAGTTGGAGGTAACTACATCAACAATGTACAATTCTACGAGGATTTAAAAATAGTGTTAGAAATATTAGAAGATTTAGTAGATGGGCGAAGAATTATAAAAATAGTAATAAGGTCTATACTTATCTTCAAATACCCAAACCTCATCTACCATGAAGAAAAGTCCAGTAGCCCTGGTGAAAAATTTTCCCTCCATTAAGCCCTGTCCTAAGAATCGTCCAAAAGATTTGCAAAGATCTAAAAATAAAGAAGAAACTTAATATACACAGATAAATGCTTCCATAAAAAAAAAGTACCTGCCTCAAGTCTGCACCCCAAAACCTTCGTCAACCAAGCCAGAATTAAAAAAGCCAAAAGAACATAAACCCGTCAACTGTAGAAATTGTTACTGAAATGATATAGGTGCTTCTGAAAATGAAATGAATGGTATGGCGAATGAAAACAAAGCATACCCATATTGTCAAAAATTGGCAGAGATTAATAAACTAGAAATGGATAAATCAAACCAGAAAAAGAACGAAAAAATAACAAACAAACTTACAAAATCTAAAAAAATCGTCAAAGACAAAGCCCTAGAAGAAAAGAATCGAAAAATGTTAATTAAAGTCAAAATCGAAGCAATGAAAGAAAGGATAGTGATAAACTTAAAAAACCTCTCGACAGTGAAACACTAGACAATGCATGTGAAAGGTGGCTGAAAAAGGTTGAAGACTTTCAAATAGTATACAACTATTACTGAAATGGAGTTGGAGTTAAGCTAGATGAAAAAAAACAGTTAGTCGTAAAAGAGCTATAGATATAAAAGATACAAAAGGAATAATAGCTGAGACTAATAAGCCTAAAATAGTTATTTACCACCAAAAGGCTGCTAAATATAAATTAAAAATGTTACAGTAGTGTTCTAATTCTGCTAAAAATAGAAATCCTGACGGACAATATGATCATAGAAGGCATTATCAAAATAATGCTCATATCCAAGAAGATTTTTATAATACAAGGAATAAGAAAACTAAGTTAGATAATCACGCACAGTAAAAATACTAACAAAAGGAATCGCATTATACTTATAGTCCTGGAGTAAACCCCTTACTTTCGATCCAGAAGGAATAAATCGAGTTAGTATAAGATAAAAAAAAAATTAAAAGTTAAGAAGTCATGCAACTTCAAAAACTTATACCCTTAACATTAAATAAGATTGAGATAAAAAAAAAAAACTAAATAGAAATTTTTTTACTCTGAATTCCCGAATTCAAAATAGAAAGTTTTTTTAAGTTAGAAAGCATTTTGTAAGATCGGATATAAGGACCTATCCTTTTTAAAATACTATGTCTATTGAAAAATAATTTGGAACATTATATTTTTATTTTGAAGCATGTAGAAAATGTTCTTTATATAACAATTCGCATGAAGTCCACGAATGAAATGGGTAGAGAAATTAAATTAAATTGCATAACATCAGATCTAGAAGCATTTTATTTGCACGGAATAGAACATCAAAACCGTCATGGTAGAAATATTTTTGCAAGACGATTTAGAAATAAGTGTAACGCCATTATTAACTAGATCTAGAGCTTTTGATGGACATCCTACAATAAGAAGAATTTGTACAGAAAAAGTGCCCAAGTTTGCTCTCACATTCCCAATTGTTACATAGGACTGGCAAATTAATGTCTAGAGTTTGGTTCTCAAATGGCATACCGTAAGTAGATATAACAAGTAAACTTAATAATGGATTAGAAATCAAATCGATAGGATAATTCAATGGATCTGACGAGAAAGAGAGGTTGGTTAGGATGGATAAGAGTGAGTCAAGGGGCCCTAGTCAGTAAAATAGACATGACAATGAAAGTCATGCCAATTAGGGTGGTGACAGAAATTATGTGATATTTTAGGGGGGGAGGGGTCTCTAAAATCTTATGTTAAATTAGAATTTCATATTAGCCAATCAAATTTCTCTTATGTATGGGAGAGAGGAGTAGGGGGTATAGTAAAATTATATTACGTAATATATGTCACCATCCTTATGCACGGGAGTGGGCGCATAAACAGAAAGTTACAAAAAGTGAACAGAGAAGATGTAAATTTTTTTTAAATAAAAATTTATAATGAGTAAGCCAAACAGATCCAAGAAAAGAATTCGAGAGCAACAATGGATATAACATAAAAGAGGTGGTTGCGACAGAAGTTTGCGAGGTTGGGGCACATTTTAATGAAATCAGTTCAGAAAAACAAAAGAAAAAGAAATGAACTAAAAAGAAATAAAGACAACCAGAAAAACGAGCCAAGCACAAAATCGAAAAAGAATAAAAGAAGAAAAACGAAATAGTTAGAAAAGAAAGACTTAAGAAAAAAAAGGATGGAAAGAAGGAAGGAAATGTCCATATTACCTGCTGGATAAAACTTGAGAGAAGCCCTAGAGGAATGTCAAAGTGTATCCCATGAGATATCCACAAGGTTGGATATTACCATCCAAACGGAATTAGAATGAATCTAAGACATTCAATTATTATAAAAAATTTGCTGATGCAGGTAATGTTCATAGAACATTTGAGCTTGGAAACTGTTATCATAACGGAATTGGCATTGAAAAAGATAAATAGGAAAAGAAAAGAAATTACTTACAAAACCGAAATCTGAAATTAAGCCCAATTTAGCCTAGGTCATTGGTGTCTTAGCTTCAAAAAAAAAATTCTTTAAGACTTCAATTAACTCTTTTTTTTGTAGAACTTGAAAATAAGGGTAGGAGATTGTGAAGGGCTCCGGTCATGAGACTTTTTCTTTTTTTGTATATCTCAAAGGATTTTTCGTTTGTTTACATCGTTATGATAGTAATATTTTTCCTAATACGAAACATAGATAGTGGAATCACCTTAACCCAAATAGAATAAGCAATTTGACACTGTAAATTGGGGACAAGCACATGCTAACTGCGCATACCAATGTCACAAACTAGTTCACATTAAAGGTATTTCGCTGCTAATGTTTGTTTGTTTCCTTAAATAGTAAGCACATACCAGTTCTTACATGTGGCAGTTTTTCTGCCAATGTTTGTTTATTTCTTTTTCTTTTACTAGACCATGTAATTTATCGCAGTTTCATATATGGTATTCCGTATCTAATGTTTGTTTACACCCCCTTTTGTTAAACAATGTATTTAGCTTAGACTTTAGTTCTGATAATGTTATGGTACTAGCGCATGAATTTTGGCTCCAGCACAAATGAAAAGCCCAAGAAGCCCTTACAGCTCCAAGTACGCCTCGAGGTGAAGGAATTCACCTCCAAACTTTTGCTTAAGGCAAAGTATAATCATTGTGAGTTAGAGACATTCTATAGAATTAAATAGAGTTAGTAAATGTAATCTAAATTTCATGTATTTATTAAGAGGTAAAAGTATATAAATTCTCCTTTTCATCTCAATAAAATATAACTGAGAGTCGAGTATAACTCAAGAGTTCAAGATAACTCAGAAAGAGTTCGAATTTGAGTAACTTAGTCAGAGTTAAACGTTGTAGAGTGATAACCTTCAAAATTAGAGTAGAAGTGTTAGCTCTAGCAGTTATCCTGAATAAATAAACTGTTATTATTTATAAACTGACAATTACCTCCTAATACGTAAATTCGTATTAGTTTCAATTCTATGATTATGTAACACCATTAAGTTATTTAACGATCATTTTCTGCTTCACTACAGCAAGATCTGAAGAATCTCGAGACCCAGACCAAATCAACCATGCCTTTTTCTGCCTGCCAATTTGAGAATCTAGAGTCTTGCACACCTATAGAACATTGTTTTGGATAGATAGTGGTGTTGTTAGTGTATTTTAGTATTTAAACCGATAGCTTAACCCGCCACAATGTACAGGAACATTTTACGGAATGACACAGTAAAAATGGCACAAACATTGCAGCAAAGGTGGCATGTAATATCACATCATATGAAATAGCACATTCAGATAACACGTATGTATATATTACACACGTGTTGGCTCATAATATATATTGGCTCGTTTCATGGAAAGTAAAATATCAGTAAAGGATTTTTTTAAAAAAAAGAGCAATATCTTATGATTTCACTAATCAAGCTTCCCTGTATGTATTAACAAAAAAATTCCTTACAAAATTTTGCTTTATATGCAGTTATCTTGTTTATCTTATATTGATTACTTATGTAAATTTATGTTTTAATAGTTAATCCACATCCTTATCAGTAGCACATGAATTTACGTTCATTACCCGTGCCAAATCCTGTGCCAATTCAACTAGTAAACTGCTACAAAGCCTGAGCCATTTACGGTCCAATTGGCATGGGCACATGGTCTCATATGCACCACCAAATTCAAACCAACTCGAGTCATACCTGTATAAATTCAGACCTTGACCCATGCCAAAATGATCCATGCCTATTTGATTCCATCCCATGCCTATATGGTCCATTTTTTTTATAGGGATACTTTTACACAAAGTTTTGTGACAATAGTCGATAATCGTTTGGAAAAATACAAGACATATATGAAATTGAACTAAAACTTGCATTGTATTAGAATATTATGAACAACTATTAGCGCTTAGAAATGATGTTAGAGCTTGGTGTTATACTAAATTACTCTTTTGGTAAAATATCGATTCTTTTTAATAAATGATTTTCTTTTATTTAACAATTTTTGGTAATTTTGGGTTTCACAAATTTTAACCAATTGTAGTTTATATTCTATTCTCTTCTCATATAAGCTGCTCAAACTAATGGCTGCTCAATCTCATGAGCTGCTCAAGCTCATAAGTTGCTCAATGCTCAAGTGCTCTCATATATAGAACCAGAGATGCAATAATATATGATAGTAAAAATAAGAATTTTAGATACAAAAATTAGTGACCTGACATAAATTTGTATACCTCTTTACTAGATATTTAATAATTTTCAATTTTTTTCGTCAGATTTTTTACTGGGCTAATGAATTGATAATTGTTGATCATCAAAGACTTGAGCGAAAAAATTTGTTAATCATTTCTAAATACATAATGATCACTGGACAAAGATTAGTGGAGTAACCAAAATTCAGCAGATCGATCTCTGAAATTAGTCCAGTTTACTAATCTGCTTATTTATAATTAAAAATTTTTAAAATTTCTAGCAGAAGTTTCTTAATAACTATATGATCAAATTTAATAAATTTTTTATTTTAATATATACTTTCGTAAAATTAAAATAAAAAAAGTTAATTAAATTTGGTCATTTAGTTATCAAGAAACCTTCGCTAGAAGTTTAAAAAAAAACTTGAAACATAAAAAAACTAAACTCAGATAAATTTGTCATTTTTAAACTTTAAATAATAATTTCTTATTAATCATCTATTCAAATTTAATAAATATTTTTTTATTTTAATTCTGTGAGTTTGTAGAATTGAAATAAAAAAAAATTATTAAACTTGGATTGGTAGTTGTTGAGAAATATTGATTAAAAGTTAAAAAAAATTAGCTACAGCTTTTTTACAGGTGCCTAAACTTTGGACAAAGATTACTTGACATTTATTTGACTAAATTCGATCAAAATTTTTTATTTTAATATTATGAGATTATAGAATTAAAATAAAAAGCTTTGACTGAATTTGGTCAGATCAATTTCAAGTAATCTTCATTCAAAGTTTAGACACCTATAAAAAAAAGCTGCGGCTAGTTTTTTTTTAATAGAGTTTAATTTTAAAGTTTACAAAGATAACAATAATTGATAGTCACCCAATTATAAATTGATTATTATAAAGTTGTTAGAATCAAGTTTAGGTGAGTACTATGTGAAAAACCAGGTATTGTATTTAGAAGTATATTATATTAAAATTATTACCTGAAGAATTATCCATTTAATTAATCTCTAATTCATCACCTCCTCATAATATACCTATTTTTATAAATTTCTTATTTCGGAATAATTTTTAGCACAGTGGGTGATTAGAGCTCCAATCGATAGATTAAAGCTCCAGGTGAGGGATTGAAGCTCCTATACAAATTAAAGATATATAAGGGTGTAGTTTCAGTTGATAAAAGATAGTTGGAATAATTGTTACTAGTATTTAGTATTATTGTATAATCTGATGTATTGGTTTATATTAATAAAGAGAAACCCTATAATCTATAATTATTGGGCTGAAGCGTAGGGAGTGGAGTAGAAGACCTTAAAGTCATACACATAGAAATCTTATTGATGTCTGGCTCCATCCCTATAATACATAATGATAAAAATTTTGCAATCCTCTGTAGAACCTTTAATCAGCAATTCGATCATTAAATTGAAAATAAAAAAACTGATTAATAAACCAATTAAGGGTTCAATATATTAAAATTGAAATAAGAGCAACAGATTACTAAACTGATTAAAACTCTATATATTAAAAATGCAAAACTACAAAAGAATATATTGCCTGAAAAAAAGGCCGCAAAAAATGACACTAGAAAAAATTACTTTGATGACTTGAAAAATAGTAAAGTTATCGAAATAATAAATTAACGAAATAGCAAGATTAGTGCAAATGGGAAAATACTATTAGTGAAAAGAGAATGTAGACCAAAATAACGAACAAACAAATAATAAAAATTAAATATCTAAATGTAATATTTATTCACTACTGCACTAGAGTCTCATTATAAATTCGCAAATTTTATTGATTTTTTTTATTTTTTCAGAAATAGAAACCTCTCACCTACCAACTTTCTGATAATAATAAAAAAGTTTCACGATGCAGTTTTTGCACTTGGATTCTATTTTACTATATTTGTAAGAAATTTTTTCTACTATTGTATTATAGGTACATATGATTAGGTTATATAGTAGATGCAGTAAAATAAACTAATACCAAAAAAGTTTTCAAACATGTAATAATACCAATAACAAAAAATTACCAAATTAAAATAAATTATATTTTTAAAGAAAAAATTTACCTATATTAACCATTTATGAACTTCAAGCCGGACGGCTTTGATACTGAGAAATGTAATCAACTTTTCTCAATACATTTTAAAAATTTATTACCAAGTTACCTTGGAATCCTTCTATGATTGATACTTTGATTGTTCTAAATTTTGTGATCTTACTTCATTTCAAAAATTTAAAGTTAAGGGTAGGGTGTCAATATTTCCATTTTCATATAAAATAGATTGTAAATCAACTTTGTATAACCATATCATATGATTTACATATAAACATCATATGATTCGACCAATGAGGATTATCAAATTTTTGTGTAACCCAGAAAAAACATATAGTGACCTCAGAAAATTTAATTCTATATGAAGTTTATTTTTTTTAAAGAGATGCATTTCTTACAATTTCACTATTATAAACAAGCTACTTTAAACTATATATTATATAAATATGGTAAAAATTGACTCAGATAATAAAAAGTTTTATTAGAAGCATATTTTTATTTACTATATAAAAACTCAATCTACCATGTAGATCATATGAAAAATGATCTACGTACACCCTACCCTTAAACATTCAAAGATATTAACATGGTTATAATGCCATAAAGTAATAACTATTTTTATTTTTTATCAAAATTGACCAAGATATTCTACATACTTTTCCAGAAAATGATCAATTGTATACTGTATATAGCAACGATTTAACTGTTAAAAGAGAATTCTAATGATGCTTTTATACCTCTGAAGACTATGTTAAACATTTTTTCATACCTAAATCAGGTTCTAAAGAAACTAGAATCACAACATCTATTGAAGTTAATTATATAAATCAGAATACTAACTTTATAATGGTTTAAAAAATTTAGAACCTAATACATAAGGCCCCAGCCCTATAAAACGCTGCTGTTTTATTGCTAGTATATGTTAGTTTCTTAATTACTATTTGTTTACAATCGAAGCTAAATTTGTCCAAGACCCTATAAGCTCTCCTACCAGTCATAGCACTGGATAAATTGATAACGGATTAATTCGGATTAGAACTTTATCCATAATAAATTACTTAAAGACCAGAAAACAAAACTGATAAAACTAAAATATAAAGAACTTATTCATGTCCATAATTATTATTCTTTTATTACTACTGTTATAGAACAGGTTTCTAAATTCTAAACACTAGAATATTCTAAGTGTTTCTATTATTGTATAGTTGTGTTACTTTATTACTTTATTACTTTATTACTTTATTACATTATTACTTTATTACTTTATTACTTTATTACATTATTACTTTATTACTTTATTACTTTATTACATTATTACTTTATTACTTTATTACTTTATTACATTATTACTTTATTACTTTATTACTTTATTACATTATTACTTTATTACTTTATTACTTTATTACATTATTACTTTATTACTTTATTACTTTATTACATTATTACTTTATTACTTTATTACTTTATTACATTATTACTTTATTACTTTATTACTTTATTACATTATTACTTTATTACTTTATTACTTTATTACATTATTACTTTATTACTTTATTACTTTATTACATTATTACTTTATTACTTTATTACTTTATTACATTATTACTTTATTACTTTATTACTTTATTACATTATTACTTTATTACTTTATTACTTTATTACATTATTACTTTATTACTTTATTACTTTATTACATTATTACTTTATTACTTTATTACTTTATTACATTATTACTTTATTACTTTATTACTTTATTACATTATTACTTTATTACTTTATTACTTTATTACATTATTACTTTATTACTTTATTACTTTATTACATTATTACTTTATTACTTTATTACTTTATTACATTATTACTTTATTACTTTATTACTTTATTACATTATTACTTTATTACTTTATTACTTTATTACATTATTACTTTATTACTTTATTACTTTATTACATTATTACTTTATTACTTTATTACTTTATTACATTATTACTTTATTACATTACTACTTTATTATTTTATTGTTTTATTACTTTATTACTTTATTGTTTTATTACTTTTCAAAAGATATATAAACCCTAGCTTTCTGACCTTCTACCCAAAAGCTTTTAGCTTAGACTCAGACTTCCCTTTCTCCTCCCCCCAATACTTAAATAATTGTAACTCTTAAATATTATTATCTAAATTAATAAAATATATCTTTGCTAAATAAATAATACTCTTGTTAATTAATAAATATAACCTGAACCGCTCTAGTGAAGTAATATTCCACTTCCACACCGCTTCATATCTTCTCTGACCCTTACAAGATCCCTGTCGCTGTGTGCTGTGTTGCAAGTACTATATAGAAGGTTATAGTCGCTTGTAACATACTAAATATTACAACACAAATTTCAAAATAATCAGAAACTAACCACCAAAATTTTAACAAAACCTACTAAATCAAAATCAAATCTCATTATTACAATAAAATGGAAAAGAATCGCTACACAATAAAACAGAAATCAAAAACTAAAGTACTTATTACCATAATTTGTAGCAAAGATTACCCCAGGTCTCTTACATTCCTATGCTCTAAAAATTAATTATACCCCTTGTAACATCAATTGACAATGGGCGGGTACTTTAACAAGGGAGGTAATATTTGCTGAAGATTATGGTAGCATTTTAGAATAATAACACTACAACACTAAATCAACTATATATAAAAATATATATATAAACAAACTCCCAGCGCATGAGTAGGCGCATGTCTTGTTTATTATATGATAATTAGTACGATTCTGTTTACTTCATCGACGTTCCCACAATCAATTCACCGAAATGTTACTCCTAACAATCAATTCACAGACAAGTCCATTTCATCGACAGCTCATCTTACAGACAAAATAATTTTATTATTGAAATTAGGGATAGTTTAGAATTAGGGCTAAGGTTAGTGTAATTTACAAGAAAAAAACTTTTTTTTTGAGCTGTCGGAGAGAAAACTGTCTACGAAACGAATTTGTTGTAAAAAACTGTCTATGAAATAAACTTGTCTGCGAATTGATTGTCTGTAAAATAAATGGTTACACTGGTTTACTGACATTTTCCTACATACCACATCACCGGATGACAATCTACTTACAGCAACTAATCAAGAGCTAATCTTAACCCTACGTGATTTTCAGATAAATGGCCTATGGCCAAAATTTAGTTAGCTTCTTTTTTAATCTTTTAAATAAATTTTTTTTTTAAATTAAAAGTTTTATTGCTTTAAAGAACATATTATTTACAGTAGTGGGGTGTATGAAAAGTTTTGCCAGTAGATCATTATTTTAATCATTTTTAAAGATACAATTTTAAAACTAATATATATAAATATAGTAGTTATGATTAGTGCTCCTAGGTCCGGTCCGGGTCCGGTCTGGGATCAGACCAGACTCAGACTCTAAATTTTACTAATTTCAGACTTCAGACCAGACTCAGACTCAACTATGAGTCCGGTCCAGGTCTGGTCCGAAGTCTGCAGACTGGTCTGAGTCCGAATATATTTATATGTATTTTTTGGCGCTGATCAAGTTTACTTAGTGCATTTTGTTAGAATAAATTAGTAAAATTTTATGAATCATAAGATTTTATAGAATTTTATTAATAAAATTTTATAAAATCTTATAATTCACAAATATTTATTAATTAATTCTAACAAAATTCACTAAGTAAACTTGTCAGCACCTAAACATGCATCAAAACGGCTGTTTTGTTTTTATTTTACTTGTAATTTAGAGATTT